>JAECUM010022464.1:0-82687 GCA_016617855.1 Megalonaias nervosa | reverse complement strand
CTCTCTCTATATATATATATATATATATATATATATATATATATATATATATATATATATATATGGGGGGTGTTATGTCTCAAATATATCTTGACGCATCCAAATCTTTACGCTTGATGGATTAGATTAAAGCAAAAATATAATGTATTGCATAGAAAGTCATGAATTGCATAGAAAGTAATGTATTGCATAGAATGTCATATATTGCACAGAAAGTCATGGATTGAATAGAATGTCATATATTGCATAGAATGTCCTATATTGCATAGAATGTCATGTATTGCATAGAATGTCATATATTGCATAGAAAGTCATGGATTGCATAGAATGTCATATATTGCATAGAATGTCATATATGATGATGATGATGTTCGTCCTTCGGTCTCGAAGACGACCATGACTTCAGATCTGGGCTGGTCTGTGAGTGAGCAGGTGGCTGGTGAGGCCAATCTGCGCTCTGAAGAGTCTAGGGCAATGAGTACAGGGAATTGCCGGGGGCTGGATGGACTGAAGGTCGGCGCTGGCTCTACTCTTCCTCTGCTGGCGTTTCTGCTTGGCCTCGTTGATCCGGTGCTCTTCAAATGCAGCTGCGCCTGAGTTGATCTAGTGATGCCAGGCAGCGCGGTATTCGGCAAGCTGCTCCCAGCTTTCTGGGTCAATGCCACAGGACTTCAAGGAGGCTTTGAGCGTGTCCTTGAACCGTTTCTTTTGGTCTCCTCGGGAACGCTTGCCTTCAGCGAGTTCCCCATAGAACAGTCTATTTGGTAGGCGCTCATCAGGCATACGGCAGACATGACCAGCCCAGCGGAGTTGTGACCTTCTGAGCATGGCATAGACGTTTGTCATCTCTGCTCTCTGGAGGACTTCTGTGTCAGGAGTCTTGTCTTGCCATTTGATGTGGAGCAGTTTTCTGAGGCAGCGCATGTGGAAGGAGTTCAGCTGTTTTGCATGGCGACTGTACACCGTCCATATCTCACAGGCGTACAAGAGGGAGGGCAGTATTACTGCACGATACACCTTGAGCTTGGTTGGCAGGCTGATTCCTCTTCTGTTCCACACAGTATTGTGAAGTCTGCCAAAGGCTGCACTTGCACGAGCAATCCTGAGAGTGACCTCTTCATCGATGGAGACTGTGCGCGACAAGGTGCTGCCAAGGTAGATGAACTTGTCAGCAACAGCGAGCTTCTGTCCATCGATGGTAATGCTGGGTTCGGTGTAGGGGACTGAGGGTGCAGGCTGGTACATGATTTCGGTCTTCTTCGTACTTATTGTGAGTCCGAAGTCTGTGCAGTAGCAGCATTCAAAGCGCAGTCGTCAGCAAAGAGGAAGTCGTGGATGGTGTCTTCCTGGACTTTGGTCTTAGCCTGCAGTCTTCTCAGGTTGAAGATGTTCCCATCAGTCCTGAACCGGATGTCGATGCCAATGTCACCCTCACGGAAAGCATCGGTCAGCATCGCTGTGAACATCATGCTGAACAGGGTTGGGGCAAGAACGCAGCCCTGCTTGACACCGTTTGTCACTGGAAAGGGCAGGGAGAACTCTCCATCATCCTGTACTCTGGCGAGCATGCCATCGTGGAACAGTCTGACCATGGTGATGAACTTCTCAGGGCATCCGAACTTTGCCATGATCCTCCACAGACCTTCACGACTCACAGTGTCAAAATCCTTTGTGAAGTCCACAAAAGTGGTGTAGAGGCTGACGTTCTGCTCTTGGCATTTCTCCTGGAGTTGCCTGGTTGCGAAGATCATGTCCTCGGTGCCCCGATCCTGCCTGAAGCCGCACTGACTCTCTGGTAGTAAGCCTTGCTCCAAGTGGACGGTCAGTCGATCTAGCAGAATTCTGGCCAGTATCTTCCCTGCGATGGATAATAGGGAGATGCCACGGTGGTTGTCGCATGCTCGACGGTTTCCCTTCCGCTTGTATAGGCGTCTTTGAACTCCTGTAGAATCTTCTCCTGGTTCCACACAGACTGGAAGAGGTCAGTAAGCTTCTGCGTCAGTCGGGGACTACCAGCTGCGTAGACTTCCGCTGGGATGGAGGCAGAACCCTGGGCTTTGCCACTGGATAGACTTTTAATTGCCTTCTCTACTTCTGTGAAACTTGGCGAATCCGAGAGGGAAGCGTTGGTTAGGACCTGGGGCAGGCGAGCGATGGCTTCAGCGTTGATGTAGGAAGGACGGTTGAAGACACTGTCGAAGTGTTCTGCCCAGCGCTTGAGAATCTCTTCCTTATCAGTGATCAGCGTGTTCCCATCTGCACTGAGGAGGGGGGAAGATCCTGATTTAGTGGGACCGTAGATTGTCTTGAGCGTCTTGTAGAACCTCTTCATGTCATTGCGGTCTGCATACGACTGGATCTCGTCTGCCTTCTTGCTCAGCCATGTGTCCTGCATCTGTCGGAGCTCTCTCTGCACTGTTCTTCTGATATTGGCGAATGCAGCTTTCTTAGATGTGGAGTTCAGGTCATTTAGCAGCGCTCTGCGTGTGCGGTGTTTTTTCGTCGAGCAGTTCTTGAATGCGATCATCGTTATCATCGAACCAGTCCTGGTTCTTGCGCGTGGTAGGGCCTACCACATCGGCGGTAGTGAAGTAGACAACATCCCGAAGGGACGCCCAATCAGACTCTACATCATGCGAGCCTAGAGTGATGGCTTCCAGCTTGTTGTCTAGTTCGTCTGCAAGGGACTGCTTCACTGAATCGTTTTTCAGCTTGGAGACGTTCAGTCGCTTCAGCGTCTTGCTTCCTTGAGGACGTCTAGGAGGCTGTATCCTGATGTTACGTTTGGAGATGATCAGCCTGTGGTCAGTCCAGCACTCGGCTCCACACATATCCTTCGTCACTCTGACGTCCTGCCTGTCTTTCTGTCGCACTATGACGTAGTCGAGCAGATGCCAGTGCTTGGAGCGTGGGTGCATCCATGACGTCTTGTTGCGAAGTGGTAGGCGGAAGACAGAGTTAGTGATGAGCAGTTCGTGCGCTGCACAAGTTTCCAGCAGTAGGAGGCCATTGCTGTTGCAGCTGCCAATCCCATTTTTCCCAGCACTCCTTCCCATGAGGTGTGATGTGCGCCAACCCGGGCATTAAAGTCACCAAGGATGATGAGTTTATCTGTTCTGGGCACGGCAGCAATAGTGGATCTCAGTTCATTGTAGAACTTGTCCTTGATCTCATCAGAGTTTGTCAGTGTTGGGGCGTAGGCGCTAACTAGTGTGGCATATCGCTTTCTTGGGAGCGGCAGTCGAACGGTCATCAGACGATCGTTGATGCCTTTAGGTGGGCCGACTGTCTTGTTGACCAGGTTGGACTTGATGGCAAACCCGACTCCAGCCTCGCGACGTTCTTCCACGCTGCGTCCAATCCAAAAGAAGGTGTAGCCTGCATTTACCTCTGACAGTTGACCTTCGTCGGCAAATCGGGTCTCGCTGAGTGCTGAGATCTGGACTTTGTACCTGTTCAGCTCTCTGGCAATCAAAGCAGTCCGTCTTTCAGGCCTTTCAGTCCAGGCACGATCCATGAGTGTGCGTACGTTCCATGCGCCTAAGGTGAGAGTTGTCACCTTGATATGTTTCTTTGTTTTCTTACCGCTGGAGTGGGATCCCCGCCAGCCGCGGTAAGCTGGCCAGGGTAAGATGAAGTAGACAATGTTTAGGACACCTTTTCTAGTCCCTTTCTCATGCTGTGGAGGCGAGCAGTGTAGTCCTGAAGAGGGCTGCTCGGACTCTCAGGTGGCTGCAGAACTCCCATGCTACTTCGATCACAGGAAGACGACCCTATGGCCTGAGGCGACTGCGTGCAGGGTTGTTACTACGGCTGCCAGTGAATCCACACCTGCCGCTTCGCCACTTCCCCGTCGCCGCAGGACTTGCAGGATGATGGAATGGGATAATGATCTGGTGAAGTCATGACTTGCGCGTGAGAATTGGATTTCAATGAGGAGGAGTTGCGCACTTGTCGACCTCACTCTCTCGTCTCCGCATATCTGGGTCCAGTGGCAAGACAGAGTCGAGACGGCTGGAGATAGGGGGGATGCAGTGGATGGCCAGCAGTGTCTAATGGTGTCTCACTGTGCCCTAGTCGCGTTCCACGTCGCTTGCTGTAACCGCTTTTCTGCCCGTTGACCAGCTGGTGGTTCCTCCGCGCAGTCCGCCGGGTCCAGTCTTCACATGATTAGGTAGACAAACCTAGATCACCGAGGGTTTAAGACCCGCCAGCTACCCTCAACCTGGTTTAGCCGGCCAGTCAAAGCCGTTGCCCGTGGTGTGGCCTCTGCGCATACTGCAGCTACTGGGAGCCACAGGTGGGAGTTGAGTGACAGGTGGGGACCAAAGGTGGACTAGCTACCCCATGGGAGTACGACTGCTACCCCGCCAGAGGTACTACCTCTCCCTGAACACCCCATACACCACTATATCTAGAAAGTCATGTATTGCATAAAACGTCATGTATTAGACAGAAAGTCATGCATTACATAGAACGTCTTGTATTGCACAGAATGTCATATATTACATAGAACGTCATGTATTGCATAAAACGTCATGCATTGCATAGAGAGTCATGCATTACATAGAACTTCATGTATTGCATAGAATGTCATACCAAATTTCGTTTAATATATCATATGTTATTACATTTAAGAAAGGTGCAAATCGAGTGAGAAATCACTGAATATTTAACTATTACATACAACTCTTATATCTCTCAAAGGTTCACTGGCCGGTGTAGATGGTGATAAAGCCGGTAGCGCAACGTTCTCAAACGTAAAGGTCGAGCTTTTACCTGGAAAACTAGAGGATGCGAAGGTAATTCTTGGCAACTGTGAAACAAGCGACAATATCAGAGTAACACTTACTTAATGTTTGCCGATTGCTTGACTTTGTATGAAGTTTTCATTAGAAATAGGTTTGAAAATTCATTTTAATCCATTCACAAATTAATGTAAACAATATGTTTTTGGGAACATTATATGCTGATTGTGTATTGAGTTAACATTTTCACCATTTGTAGTTAAATGTATTAAATAAAGCAATGACTAGAAAATGTATTTCATAAAGAAATATGGACACAAACTGCGATGTCGATAAATGCTATATGATTAGTAGAATGTATGTTAACAAATTTCAAACAACGTGTGTTATTCCCTTTTGTTAGACGATTAATTTGGAAAGTGTTGAGATCAAGGAAAACAAAATGAAACAGAAACAGCACTGACATTACCATAGTAAAGCATATTCGACTGCTTTAAATAATAAGAGACAGTTCCTCCTTTGCGGAAAAAAAAAACGGACTCCACTAAACATTTCAGTGTCCTTAACGGGGATTGAAGGAACATGTATTGGCCAAAGGGTCAAGACTCTTTACTTTTCTTAACTGAATTATTTTTATAACTTAATAGGCGTGATGGTTTAATATAATTTAATATAATTCGCATTCGTATTTAATCAGTCAAGGCTGATTTCTCACGAATTATGCAGACATCTTTAAATAAAACTTTTCAGCCACTGGGTGAGTTGTGGAAAAAAATACAAATTGCTAAAATGTTACAAAACTTGTGTTGACGAAGAGTGTAAATAAGATTGTTTACAACAGTTTAATATCGTGACGATGGGCGAGAAATGAATGTATCCGTTTCGAAAGTTTGGAAAAAATATTGGCCAAGGTAATAACCTGTTCACAGAAAAATCGTGGTTAAGCTGGTCGTGATAGCAAAACGAGATGTCTGTGAGATACTATAATATTAAAATCCAAAAGAAACGTATTGTCAGAAAATTAATTATTATGTAGCAAACATACATGTCCATTAGTTAATTGATTTTGAGTTTGAGATTTTATGAACAAAGTTTATGGATAATCAAAGAAAACAATGCATATTTTCAGTGTATATCCCGTTAAATCAGATATAATAATGCATAATTTAGTTTCGCGGATAACTAATATATACAAATAAAATTTACCCCCAAAATGGTCAGTTTGTTCTCCTTATTTTGGAGGGAGGGGTGGTAAAGTAAACAGTTATTGGTCAAAATTTCATCCTCACAAAATCATCAGTTTATTTTCAAAACTATGTAATTATGTGTAGCATGTGCCCAAGATTTCTGATCTTGTGGTGAATAGAGAATGGTGAGTATCCAGTAACATTTTCAAACATAAACGCTGAAACACAACTGATAAATCGAGTACAAACCATTGCATTTGAAAATAAGACATGCCTTTTTGTATGATGTTCCAGGATTTGAAGGAGGGTGGCGCTGGCAAATTGAAGAAGAAGAAAGGAGTGCGTTTTGCCGACAGTAACTATTAAACATTTTTATTTTTCATTTATTAACGTATTTTATACGGTGAGTTAGTAATATTAGTATTTAAATTGTCACTTGTATTGTTTTTGCTTTGTATAAGTGTACATAACTAACCTTTGTAACATCTGTGATGTTTTGTTATGGTAGTCATCGGCTTGTTCATAATAATAATTTCGTAGGTTTTTATTCTAGTTCGTTCTGAATATAATTTTACGTGTTGTCTTCGAATTGAAATTATGCTGTAATTCAAAAGGCCAATTCACAAAATTCCAAAATGATTAATCATATATATATATATATATATATATATATATATATATATATATATATATATATATATATATATATATATATATATATGAAATGCACAACTGTATTAGTTATTTTAAATGTACAAAAAGTTTTGTCTTATATTGTCTTTGTTTTGTTTTTTCTAAGTTATGCTTCGTGATTTGGGAAAATGTTCTCGATGCGCCTGCTACACGTTATCATATCATGAAAGTGTTTTTCATTTCTAGATGGAGACGATGACGTCAATGCCTTCACTGAAAAAGAAACAAGTATTGACCACGAGAACCGTGATTTTGTCTTGTTTAAGTTTATCTCGGATAGCACTAACAACACCGATAAGGCCTTCCAGAGCATAGAAAAAAAGATAGAAGATGACTTCTTAGGATACGACCCACTGAAGCACGAAATGATTGGTCACATGCGGCAAAGTGATGTAGGTTCAACACATAGTTTATTTATGAACAAAAATATTTTATTTTAAGAGAACGTAATGAATAGCCAGGCAGCTTGATATAATTATTTAAAGAGAATTTATCAAATAGCCTAGCAACTTGAAATCATTATTTAAAGAGAAGCTATCAAATACCCTAGCAGCTTGATAAAATTATTTGAAGAGTATGTATCAGATAGACTGGCAGGTTGGTATTATTATTTAAAGAGATTGTATCAAATAGCCTGGCAGCTTGATATAATTATTTAAAGAGAATGTATCAAATGGCTAGGCAGCTTGATATCATTATTTAAAGAGAATTTATCAAATAGCCTACAGCTTTATAACATTATTTAAAGAGTATGTATCAAATAGCCTAGCAGCTTGATATCATTATTTAAAGAAAATTTATCAAATAGCCCGGCAGCTTGATATAATTATTTAAAGACAATGTATCAAATAGCCTAGCAACTCGATATCATTGTTTAAAGAGAATGTATCAAATAGCCTAGCAGCTTGATATCCCTATTCTTAAGTGACACAGAAAAGAACAACAAAGTTACATTATTGGCTGAGATGTGGTCGTATCCATTTACTAGAATCCGAGATTTTGTTATAGTTATAATTTTCCTGTTGCTTTACCAAAAAATGACCAGGATTTCCGGATTTCGTTGCATTCCTTGCATTGGCCGTCGAATATTCCCAGATGCTCGGAAAGAGGGAAATTTCACAAAGAGGGGAAAATATTTTTTTCTATTGCCTCTTATTAACCTGGAGAGAAGTAAATAAAGTATGGAAGAAATGAGGATTTTCAGCATGTCAGCTCCAATGTATTCACATCAGTGTATTGGCTAGATTTTTAAAATGTACAGTACAAAAATAGGTGCAACCGTATAAATCCACGCACATGACAGCGAAATATTTGATCGGTGTTTTATTCCTCAGAAATGATAAGTACTACGCTGAATGATTTGTTTGGGAGAGTTATTTCCCCGTAATTCAGTGCAGTTGATTCCTGTGTGAGACAGTCATAACAAATTCTGTGCTTTACATTGCCTACGGAATGGAAGCGCGCTTCTCGCCTGAACGAGAATAAGAAACGTATGTAACATACTAACGTTTTTTCTACAAACAAATTTCCTATATTTTTTTTTTATTTATGGATGTCTCTTTTAAGCGGGGATTATAAATATCTTATAAATTGTCTTTCAGATCCAAGAAATAGAAATTATATGCAGGAAATTAGATGTTGAAGTTGAGGTTTCGAAGAAAAACAAAGAAATATACTTCGAGGGGACTGCTGGAAATGTACGAAAGGCAAACGAACAAGTATTAGAAGTGATTAAGGTAATTTATGCTGTATCCTTAACATCTCTATCTTGGGCCTCGTTTATAATGTAGCCTTCATAACTGTATCTGTTATAATGTATCTTTACGAACTGTATCTTTGAACAAATTATAATGTATCCTTAACAAGTGAATTGTGTACCTCAATTATAATGTATCCTTATGGGATAAAAATTGTCTTGGTATATGGGTAACCAAAGATGCCAAATGTCGTCTTTTCTTTGACAAACGGAGGGTTACTGGCGTAGATACAGGACGTCACCATGGCACCAACGATTCCAGCAACATATCGTAGCTTTTAATATCGAAATGTCTGAAATACGAATATTAACTTTTTGCTAGAATCACTTTGTATTCGTCCGATAAAACAATTATTTTTATGAGTTTACTATCAAGCATAGAATTCACCAAACTAATAGCATTAAGGAAAAATGTTATATGATCATTAGTTTCAAACTTAGCGTAACAGGAATAAGACACATTCAATGGCACATAGGGTTTATCATTTTAGAAGAGTTTTGATTCTTAGAGCAGCTAAAACCAGGGCAAGCAATGTAACACAGCTGATTTCATTTTAAGGTATAATTAATGCATCAGGGTCCCTCATCAGTGCCTTAAATTTGTCTATATTTGTTGTGGCGATGATATTTTTTGTCTTCTTATAAAATAAATAGGGTAAATCATAGTGTGGATTGAATCAATACTGTATAGTGTAATAGGGTGAAGCATACGCTAGTTTGATTGAATGCTGTATATTGTAACAGGGTGAACCATGTACTAAATTGAGTGAATTCTGTGTAGTGTAACAGGGTGAAGCATACATTAAATTGAGTGAATTATGTTTAGTCTAATAGGGTGAAGCATGCAAAAAATTGAATGAATGCTGTATAGTTGGTCATTTTATTAATGAGAAAAAATAATACGATTTAGCGGTCTAAGACTGAGATGATGAAAATACATCCCGTAAGTATATATTATTTGCTGAAGTAAATGTGGTAAATATTAAACGACAAAACGAAATAAAAACCGATTTTGTTGAACTTTGGAGTAAAATGCAAAGAAACAATCTTTTATGTCATAAAACGAGAATTATTCGCAAGTCTCCATTCCCAGAATGTATAACGAAATACAAGGATGGGTACAGACGATAACAGAAGAAATGTTTATTCTTTCTTGAGTGCAACTTAGTTTTATTATTGTTAGATAAATTAGATGATGTATTAATCGCTTTCACTGATGCAGCAACTATAGTTCTTGTAATAACAATCAAAATGTGAATAATTATTTCAGAATTAAACATACACAAGGGCGATGCTCTCATGTGAACCATGTTAACATAATGTGCTCATACGATAACATATGTGAACCACTAGCCCTGATGTAAACCATGTTAGCATAATGTTCTCATTCGAGAACTCATGTGAACCATGTTAGCATACTGTGGTCATACGATAACTCATGTCAACCATTAGCCCTCATGTGAACCATGTTAACATAATGTGCTCATACGATAACTGTATTTACAAGTATTGATATGTGTACAAAAAGGAGAAAACAAAGACACAAGTGGTCAATTGATTATGATATCTCTTAATGTCCAGTAAGAAATGGATAAAGGTATTCCGCCACTATAATAATTGTATCGTTCGACCGCGAAAACATGGGAGATTCAACTTTGCGTAATGTAGGAAATAAGCAAGAAAATATAGGTAAATGCTCGTTTCCAAAGTAACGATACATATTGCACGTAAAGAGGACGTTATAATCTGTTTCAGTCCAATTTGGAGCACATGATACACAAAATCTTTTTTCCTGGAGATGTTTATAACATAGATCTAATTCTATATAAATATTATGTGTTACTATTCCATAAGGAGTAAGCTCTATTTCAGTCTTTATTCGTAATCATATACAGACATGGTTGCATGTCAGAATTGCTTATGATAATCATAATAACTCAGTTTATTATAAAGTGGTCGTACAGTCTTTGTTTAATTAGATTATGACTTATCTGAGCATTAAAATGATGCAGACATAAACATGACAAAACCAGTTATAGTATACGTTTAATTTGGACAGGTGATTTTTCACCATAACAAGTTCTACCAGCGTCAATATCGGTTTTGAACATTCAATATATTTCAGACAAAAAAGAATTACGGTCTGATAAAATCATGAACTAAAGTTGACATTTCTTAACTTTCAAGATAATTCCTATAGAATTTCAGATACATATTTTCTACGGGCTTTCACGTTGAAAAGTTTATATTTCAGGTCATAATGAATCAAAGAGACTATTAACGAAACAAATTGGTTACATTTCTGATGGGATGGGTAGGGAAACATCATAAATAATTTTCTACAACGGAAATGAAACATATTCCCTTAAATAGTTTTGGGTTCCGAACCGTATTTTATTGTTAAAAAGGACCACGAAATTTTTTATGGAATCCAGGGCCCCGATTAACGCGTTCCTAAAACAAAAAGAAGTGGTTGTATGTCTTCAAAAATCATATTGTGGCTTTATAGGCATTGATTTGTGAACAGAATTTGCTATAGTAAGATTTGGATTGGGAAAGATTTTATAATAACAAAGTAATAAAAAGGGCTCTATATGTCTTCCATTTTCAACGATTATATCAATATTCACTTGTCAACAGAATCCCTCCCATTCAACTTTCAAATGACGTGGTATTGATCGTAGAGAATCTTTTGATTTATAGAGTCATATGATTAAACAGAAATTATTGTATTGATATTACACACATCCACAACGTCAGTATTGGTGTTTTGAACTGTGTCAGTAACAAAGGATATACGTACCACTGGGAATAAACGATCACCTCACCTAACGCCTCTATATGATGCAATTGATTTTGACATTTGTCCATTATATTTAGCGGAGGCCATTATTGGTGAATACCTATATTTCAAAACCTTGACTATTTTAGTACTAAAACTCCCCTGCATCAATCTGAACCACTTAAGAGCTCTATTAACTTTTCAAATGACATTGCGAAAATCAATAAAGACAGAGTATAGTTTATTGACAGTGTGCAATATTTTTGTAATGATGGTTTGAAGAAAAAAAATAAACAGCAGATCGCTGACATATGGACTGGAAACCAAACTGGTAATCAGTAATTATATTGCATGTGTTAGTTCATTTAAACAACCTTTCATTCAATACACGTAAATAACTGATACAAAGTGCATTGTTAAGCATTTTTCCTATGGTCGTCTAAATCATTTTGTATTATGTAATTCATAAAGAGATATTGAAATTTATAAATTGGGGAAGAATATTATCACTGTAGCGATACTACTTTTATTGCCACAATAGCGATATCACTCATGACCATAAAATGTTTCCCACGTCACTAGTGAGGTACTTCCTTATATGTGCTCGAGAAACGTAGATATCCTCTATTTATCATGCATTAGCTGTATTGGATCAAACAGACCTTCGTACTAGGCATCTGGATAAATTCAAACATATCAACTGCCATGGATGATGTGAAGGACCGTACCAACCATGCATTCATGTTGGTAATTCCGGTAACTTATTAGCTAAAGAAACTAACAATGGATCATGCAAGAAGTATATCTTCACAAGGAAAAATGACATCATCATTGTTTTCAATGAAACAGACTCATGTATCAATTAAATGGCATAATCATTGTTTTCTATGAAACAGACTCACGTGTCAATTAAATGGCATAAACAGTTTTGCAAGATTTGCTCTTTTTGAGATTTCCGTTTTTGAATAAAATACAACTCATCTGGAAATGTTCTCAATAGAGCGACATGTGTTTGAGAATAATTTCATGTATGCTACAAGCAATTGCTGGGAGAGATGAGTGAAACAAATACTGCAGGTTACCCTCCCTAAAAATCTCTATATCTCGACTCGCAAAACGTTTAATCTCTAAAATATAAAGCCAACGTTTTGGGAAAAAAAACTGAACTTCAAGTTTGCGAATAGAACACTGTTTACGATATGTAACAGAAAAAAATTGAAGTTTTTGTTTTCTTTTTACTAAAAATTATATTAGTTCTTTGGCTGTCTTCATTGACATTGTGATGTCACTCTGTAAATATATCTGCCAAGAGTGATACATCTAACAGGGCGAAAAACTGATTGTCTCAACATTTAGTATTATTATAACATGATCATATATTTTATCCTCATGCTACTATCGATGAAAGCTTAACTTATTGAAACGGACAGACAGATGCATAGTACGTTAGAAGAAACATTTTTGGTAGCTAATATGTCATTTACAGATGCATTTCTAAAGGAGATGATTTCTGATCTCTGTTCTCCCGCATGCTATACTGTACCAATATTCTATTTCCTTTACTTACGTCTGTGGCTAATAACAAACCAAGTCCACAATTCTTTAACCGGAACGTGGTATTTTTAATTAGAAACGTCAACAATATGTCTAAATATTTTTTCCAAATTATATGAGCTGTTACCGTTTCTATTTAGCAGTGTCTTATGATTAAATGTAATAAAATAATTCATGAAAACTGAAATGTACGTGGTTGTGATGAATGGTTGTAGAATATCATGAAACGCAACCATCATTGCAGTTTCCAAGAAATAAAACAATCCGGTAATATGGTGTCATTACCAGAGATATCCTTCTCTTTGATAGGCATCATGCTTGGAAGATAATATTTCGTTTCCACCAAAGATGAGATTTCGATTATGGTTACGATGTCTTTGACTCTTTAACAACCTTTGCAGGCTCTCCATGACGTTTTACAAAACGAAAACGTGAGAAAACTAGTGGGACAGTACTTTGAATGGTGTTATGAAGAGGAGAGAAACATTCTTATACCTTATCCTAGAAAAATCGGCATCGAGTTGGAAATCGCATTTACAAACCAAAACAAAACCTACGATTTTACAGACACGGATGGTCAGACATACTGTATTGATTTTTCAAAGAACATAGAATTTGAAGTGAGCAACAAATCCAGCTTTGTCAAGGTTGTTCGATTAGATAGAATGACGGGTAAGTTTCCTTTTTGTCTTGAAATAATTCAGTATATCCGCACAACTCTTAAGCGTACGTATTAAGTTACAAGTGCATGTCATAGTTATAAAAAGTGTTATATTCAGTACGCACTTTTCATTTTGTTATTCTTAGTTTTCCTTCCATCAATGTTTAAATGCTACAATTCTGACAGTAGAAAATGCTACATTTGATGCATCAAACGAATGGTAGAACGTATCTATGAGACTCACTTAGAACTGTCAAAAGATATAATCAAGCATGGATTAGATGTGCTAAATATCTCGAACATTTTGCAAACCTATGATATCTTTACTATGCATGTTAAATATGAAGAATAGTTTCCAAACTTATGATACCTTTCTATTTTCTTTTCTGTGGAGTGGGCATCCATATTGCATTTATATTACGCCCCGTGTTAAACAGTCTCTGTTTCATGGATTTTCCATATATAAAACATTCAAGTTTGCTACTGAATAATGCGCTAAAAATATTAAGTTTATTCACATAAAAATACCAAAAAGTTACAACAAAAAAAATATATTGCTTTTCTTTGATTTTCTTAAAGAATAATTTGAATTTTGGGTCCTCATCATAACTAATTGTACAAAGCTACCTTTTATTGAATGCATGAGTCATAGACTGTTTTGTACAGTCATAGACTGTTTTGTACAACCATAGACTATAAGCTATATCGGTATGTCCTTAGTTTAAAATTAAACTGTACTGGTACATTGAAATAATTTTGTATATGATACAACTGTGGCCGAAGGCAGCTGTTCTAGAAAGAAACATTGAAGAGAACAAACATGTTAATTTCCTGAAATCCAACAGAAATAAAGTACACACTCCATTATTTTAGAAAAGATGTAGATTTACCGATTACTTTCAATAATGATCACATTAAAATAAGCAACAGTAACTTTCTAAAGTGACAGGATTAATTCACTGCAATACGAATTAGAGAGGAAGTAAGCATTTGACATTGGCAAATACATAAAATATTATTTGCGGTCAACATTTTAAGTTTTGTTTACAATACTTGGATTAATATAGCGATATATTGTACGGCGAACAAGATTCGATTTAAACAGCTAATCGTGTATAAGGTAACTGTAGCAGTCAGCCATAGGTATAAAATAAAATATATTTAATTCTGACATGATTAATGCCTTTAAAGGATTGGAGAAAGACTAGAAAATGCTATAAAAAAAATAATTAAAAAACCTACGTATATGTTTTAAAGGATCGTCTATTCTTGCTTGTTAATTTCTCTAGCATAAAGTATTTTCTGGATATTTTATACCGTTTCAAATGACTAGATAAGGACAATATGATACATCTTTGATCTTAAATGCACAGTTATCTGTTGTGAAAACGATATGGGCATAAAGGAAAATACAGTAACAATGAATTAAACTAATACGTAACTGAAAAGTCTATTATACAGGCAGTGGAGAAAGATATCCTCACAAAAGAGTTTATGTAAGTCAAACAGATGACCAGTTGCACCCAGATTTAGGTAACATGCAAGCATACGAAAAATGAAAAAATACAATGGATGCAAATGCATTTGAATGCATTTGTGTGAGATGGATATTGCATAAAAATACACTTGCGTTGAAAATGTAAACACTGAAAAAGAAAATTATTCACATGTTGCCTTTATATAAAAATTTGAAGAGATTATTTTTGACGAAGGAAACGAGCCTTACGCCAAAGTTTGAATATTTTCTGTAATTGTCTTCCTATTATACATTTTTTTTCAGTAAAAAATCAAAACAAAGAAGAAACAAAAAACTCTTATGCAGTAGAGAGGTTTATAACGATTGAAATGCAGAAGTATTTAAATAAAAATTGAATATAAAAACGCACCATCAGAATTTGATAGACATGACACCTGTTGAAGCAGGACAGGAAGAAAAGAGATCAAATGAATAAAATTGCTATCCAAAATAAGTTAAACACTTAGGATTTCTCGATTCAAAATAACGAACTGTTACCTTCCTAATTTGAAAGAGGAAATATATAAAAATTAGGGAAATACTTTTAGGAGGCACACTCGATGAAAATTCTGAGGACGCTAAGGGCTTGTCTCCCGAAAAAGAGTTACTTTTGCATGGCAAAGGTGATGATGCTAAAACCATTTCTTCAGGACCAAAATAATAAACGGAAGAAAGTATATACTTTCCAAATGGGAATTATATGATGCATCGTTTAACAGTTATGAACCGATAGAAAAATTATCTCATTAAAATAAACGAAGAGCATATAATACACAAAAAACAATATTAAGTACATAATAAAGTTATCATGAACATTTTGATTTTTTTCAAGATAACGAGTTTATAGGATGTAACATATATGGAAAATACAGTGCAATATACGATGAAGAGGATAAAACATATACGATATCTGAATTTACCTTGATCAGAGAAGCAAAGAAGAAAGAAAGAACATCCATTAACTAACATATCATCTGAAGTTGATTCCAGCTAAGGTATAAAAGTCTGTGAAACAGATAAAAAATTTAACATATATGATGCAGTATGAAATGTTGAATAAGGTGAACGGTAATGAAAATAGTATACATGGTTGATATAAGCATGAGGCCATTTAAACTTCTATCAAAATGCATTCAAGTAATGTGAATCAGTTACACAATAAAGTATGCTTTGCTTTACTAAAAATGTCTACCACGTATGATTTTAAAACAGCCATTAAACCTTATGTTACAAATATTTACCACAAAATTATCCAAAAACAGTTAAAAAAATAAGATAATTTGTGCTAGTAGCCTAATCACCCTCCACAGTATGTAGTTTGAATAGACAGGATTATTTTATCATTTCACATTAAAATTTAACTAAAGAAATAAATGGTAGTCAGCATTCGTTTCCACTGACCCAAATGCAAATCATGATTCATGGAAGAAGTCCAGTCATACTTGAGACAATGTCTACCAGAGGTACATCCAATTGCATGATGTTGTCAGTGCAAATGTAAACAAACCCTACCCCCTCCCCAGAAGAAAACTTACAGAGAAAATCGATGTACTGAGTGTGCAAAAATAAGATTTTAATGCTATTACGGAGACAAAAATGAAAAAAAATGTGAGACTAATCAACAAAGATTCATATGTCAATGTGGTAAAACAGTAATTTGATGCCTATTTTACCTGTAGTTGTTGTTGTTGTTGTTGTGGGGCTTAACGCCATTTTTCAGCACACGATAGGCTATACATGGCGGCCAGTATTAATGGTGGAGGAAGAAACCGGGAAATCCGCGGAAAGAACCACCGACCCACGAGAAGCTACTGGCAAGCTTTCTCACATATCCACATTGCCGAATCTTAGACTCGAACCAACGCAGACAGAGGTGAGATGGCAGTGATCCGTAACGGACAGCGCTTTAGACCACTCGGCCACTCGGGGCCCCTATTTTACCTGTATAACAATAGTTAATTTAACAAACATTTCAAAATACTGGATGTTAGGTACAAATATAAAGATAATACTACTTTTCCCATTCCTAGAAAAATTACAGTCCCCGGTAATAAACTAATAGTTTCTAGGTCTAAATAAATCCATATTACTATGCTGCCTATTTCTACATTTCAAAAGCATTTAGGAGACTGTTATTGGAAATGTTTACTTGGAAACATTGCAAACTATCAAACAATGTGTGTAACGTGGAGCTCCGCTGTATAGCAAGGGAATGCCCTTAAAATCTAGCAATACATCAGGTGTCCCAATCTCATGTAATGACAAAGCAGGCGTATTATTGAGGCCGTTAAAAAGAACATGATGATAACATGAATACTAACATGAATAATATAGCCCGATAAATTGTTACTGTACATCACTTTTGACTTAACAGGTGATTTGGAGCCATTACCTGCTAACTGGGATCAAAACGATACCAGCAACCTGAACGTTGTTACACTACAAACCACTGACAAGGAATATTTGGATGTTCAAGCCAACTTCATGCGTACAATCGGCAGTTACATGCTGAAGAAGATACACAAGGTATGAGTATTTCTCAAAATTTCAGATTCGCGATCTTGCGCTTAACAGTTTCTTTTATTAATGCGAGAAGATTGTAGTATTAGCCCTCATTAGTATCGACTTTTCTAAAACACTACTTCGTGTTGGTGTTGAATTTGAGTCAGTGTATTCCATAGAATATCATTCTCATTCGTTTGCATACGTAATCTCAAATGCCAGGCACACTATCATCATGTAGAGAGCTAGTTGTATATTACACTACAGAGTAACATTGTACTTTGAGAAACTGCAAGCATGAACAGTTTCTTGTCATCTGTACCAGGGACCTCTGAGAATGAGATCGTAAAATCAGCTTCCACACTCACTAATCATGAATTTTATTACTTAATGTTAGTGGAATACAGACTGCTAAATATGCAGTAATTTCATGTTTGATAGATTTAAAAGTCCATCAACATCACGAATGTAAAAGTAACACAAACACATCCCGACCACGGGAGGAAGAAATATATGGTCACATGGAACTCTAAAAGTTATGGCCGTCGTCAAAAAAGCGTAAGATCATATTTCACAGAACACGAACCATTACTTATACGATTCAGTGTTATCGAGAAACGCCGGCTGCTAAACACGACACAACGTCAGATAATTACGAAATTTTCAGTTAAACAGCCTTCATTAAATAAGGTCTGATATCTGTCTGACACTAGACAGCTCTTTTAGCTTACAGACTCCATACTGGTTTAGCAATATTTTCAGTCCTTAATTAGCAATATTTTCAGTCGTAAATAAACACTATTATCGGTCGTAACGTAGTACTATTTTCAGTCCTAAAGTAGCAGTATTTTCAGTCGTAAATTAGCAGGTGTTGTTCAGTTATTATAATGATATGTTGCTCAGTTATTATAATGATAGGAAAAAAAAAATAAACAGCTTTTATGCACACTGTTCATGTGATGGAATTTATTTACCTCTAATCATTATGAAATCTATCACCTCCTGTGAAGGACGTATGAGAAATTAATCATGGACATGCTCTATCCACGATCAAGATTTTATTTGTCGGAGTAAAATGCAGTTAAGCATTCTGTCCAAACAAATTAAAAAGTTCAAATGCACAAAGGAAATTAAATTAAATAGTATTTGTATATTTTTCACTATAAATTAGCTATTCTGGTTTTTAGTTGTAATTGTAAATTAATAGTATTTTCCTTAAAATGAATATAACTTTCCCTCTGTAAGTTCTTGATAAATGCCAGAAGAAGCATTTGTTTCCTATCTAGAATTATAGTGTATATCCTATGCTAAATGAGTTTGGACGCAAACGCGTTGCGTTTCTCAAATAATTATTCAGTGCTAATGGTTGTGGTTACAAATAATTGGTAGACTATTCCTTTCTCTCTTTATGGTGCATGTCTGTGAAATGGTTATATGAAAGGAAATGAAAAGTAAACAAAGAGATCTTTCAACTATTTTACTTCTTCGTCGACATAGATTTTCAGAGACCATGTGGTCCGTTTCATCGTTATTTAAATCACCAGCGAAATATTATAGCAACTTACAGTGGGGGATCCAGAGTCATCATTTCGAGGGTATGTCAACAACTATATGGGTGTTCTATGGGACAGAACACCAGCTGAGGGGCCGAAGTGGCAAGGACCTCCGGAGTTCTTACATTTTAAGTGATTCCTGGCCATAATTTCAGCGACAAAACTGTAGATCAAATTTACTTCAGGAGACGTTTCGGCTTTTTCTAGCTCATTATTTTGTGGGAGTGTAGTGTGGTGATAGTAGAGTGTCCCCGATCCGCCCCTGAAATTTTGCAGGAAAGTGTTTTCTCTGTCAATTGCATTATTGTATCCGGGTCGAAGAGAAGTCCACTCGCAATAAAATCAGTCGAACATTTGAAAACAAAATCAATGAAAATTATGGATTTATTTTTCTAATTTAAAATTAATTGCCATGTACCCGATTTTACAAAATAAAAGAAAATTCAGTATTTTTAGACAAACTTTAGTATAAAATCTGTATATTACCCTTGTTTAACCTTACTAATTGCAATCATATAGTTCCTTTTTCTTCCTCTAATTTATGACAAATAAATTTTTTAGGTTATCCTGGGGTCCAGTTTTTAAAATCCAGAGTGACTAAAACCTGGTTAAAATTTCTTATGTCTACACCAGACAAGTTATACCTAAATTAACCAATAAATTCACCCTAATAGTCTGCGAAAGAGGTTGTGTATATGTTGTGTGTCTGGTGCTATAATCACAACAACGATGAGAAAGGGGTTGTGTATATTTTATTTCTCTGGTGCAATAATCAAATTTTAATTCAACTATGAGAAAGGGGTTGTATATATTTTGCTTGTCTGGTGCAATAGTCACATTTTGATACAACGATGAGAAAGGGGATGTGTATATTTTATTTGTCTGATCTATAATCACATTTTGTTTGCATTATGAGTTTTCAGAATCAACAGTACTTTTCCTTGAAATCACGTGTCAAATCACGTTTACTCCCATTTACCGATTTTGAAGATATCCAGTAGTAAGGTAACAGCGATAAAGTGACAATAGTTTAAAACTCAACAGCGCAGACACTTTTCCAATATAAAGGCTCCTTCCAAAATATCACGTTATTTGTCCCCCAGTAACCATATTCACTCAATCAGCTATCTTTATTTTTTAAATATGGTATGTACGATACCGCGGAGCATAGCCTGGTTCAGTAGTACATAAAATAATTAGTTAGATGGGATCAAAAGCTATTTCATTAAGCGACCTTTCTTCATATACACAAGCTTTTGAACACTGATTCAAAGTGTTTTTACTATCTAATGATTCCAGTCCTTAGGTTCTATCTTTCATCCACACCGTGTGTAACTATAGATTTTTTACTGAAAGGCAACGTTGAACTATATAAAGAAACAAATGCTGTAATATTCCTAAATGTTTAGAAATATATCAACTAATCCAGACGTTTTAAGTAATTACAGTTATCTTCTAAGTAATATATCAAAGACGCGAAATGGACAACAGTGTCTGTAACTAGTATTATTATCTTTTCTCCCTCTTCGAGTGTCTCTACCTCTTCCGCCCTTTGTTTCTCGCAGTAACTTCTTGTTAACTTAATTATATTCGTCCATATTGTTTCTGTTTGCTTGGAATATTAAATGACTTTCAACATATGACATGCTGACCTTGACATTTAGTTTAATTCTTGTGAAACTATTTCCATCTTTGGGTCAGTTTCGAATGGTTTGGGATCTAGGTGAGTCAGAGAACTCGAGTAAAATCAATGGCAATGAAATATGCTTCAAACAATTGTTTTTCGCAGGCAAGGGATTTATTGAACGTTCATAAGCCATTGGTTCTCTTCCAGGATATACCGCCTAGACAGGAGACTAGTTTATTTTATTTGTTTGTTTCTTTTGTGTCCTGTAATCGATAAGCAAAGGGTGATATTTAAGCTCAACATTTTGTTCAGATCAAGAGTATCCGAAATAGAACGATGTTCCAGCAATATGCACTGAAACGCAGATTCATAGAACATCAGAATCCTATGCTTCAATCGGTGGAGATGATATTATGGCATGGAACGGCGTTGGATAACGTGGATAAGATCAATCTCAATGGTTTTAACAGGAGTTTCGCTGGCCAAACGTTTGGTAAGAAAATTAACAGTATCATATTTGAGAATCGATTTCAAGTTAGAATATATGCCATAGGAATGTCATCTTTGGGTATTAAGAACGCTGGATGTATCTTGAGAGAGTAATTAAATTTGAGTAATCTTTTATGTGTTGAAAAGTTGAATGATGCAGAAAAAATTGTGGAAGATAGAAATATGGGTACCTGTCATGGTTTCCCAGCATGAGGCTTTGAAATTTACTGTTTAAACTTTTGCTAACAAATAATGTTTAATACATACAGAATGTCTCAGGTAATTAGAGTAGGCATCTTACCTACTATGAGGTGACTGAAATGCTTTAGGATTTATTGTGGATTTTTCCATTGAAGCATACAATTACCGAAACTGCCAATTGTGAGGAAAAACATTTAAATCATACTGTTTGTATGAAATATTTAATGACAACATGATATGAAATTTTCAAAAATAATAATGTTATCCCATAGTAGAATAAATATTACAATCACTGAATAATTAACAATACTGTGTAGAATAACACATTGATCGCATGGATTATTAATTTGGAAATTTGCAAAGCAACATCCCTCCCCTTATTTTATTATGCTAAACACCTGATGCAGAGGAAATATATTTGCTACAATAATGTTGAAATAATTGCATGCTTTCAAAGTATATATCTTTACAGATACGACTGCTCATCTTTTTCACTGCCTCTGTATCGTCTTATTTCTATACCGTACGTAATACAACTTTACGTAACACAGCTTTACAAAGGTTGTAAAATCTAGTTGACAATGTTTCTTGTCGAAATTGTCGTGAAAATGTCTGATCATATCTTCCTATTGAATGATTCCATACTCGTTTTCATATTTTATCAGTATCTGCAAAAACGTTATACTGACTGATAGAAATATTTGTTTTTACATTAATGTCAGAAAGAAAAGAACGCGTGTGTGTGTGTGTGTGTGTGTGTGTGTGTGTGTGTATTTTAAAGTAGCTTTAACACCTTTAGACATATCAAACGACGTCTGAGGTGTGGCAGTTTATAGTGATGTTTAGACATGTAGCATAATACCCCACCAAGTCAAAGTATCATGAAACCAGTCCGATGAGTCATAACACTAACCTCTTAATGCTGAGCACCATGCGAGTAGCTTATAGTACCATTTTTATAAGTCTTAGATATGACTCGGCCGGGGTTCGAACTGCGACCGCCGGCATCCGAGGCGGATGCTCTTATCACCTAGGTCACTGGATCGATAAGAAAACTAAGGCAAAATTCTATATCATACCAGGTACCAGTTGCTTCCAAGTTTTTTAGTAACGATTCGCGCTGAGAACCTGGCAATTTGCCCACGATCTTGTGTTTAATGTAGACGATTTCTATATAAATTTATTTTAACTTGCATCTATTTTACGATTTCTACTTAATAGTGTGGGACACCACTGCGTATCTAGTGAACAATATACCTTATTTTTAAATTAGTTTTCATTTTGTTTTCACAGGTGGTAAAGTTTGGTATGGGAAGGGTGTTTACTTTTCAACACAATCGGAGTATGGTTGTGATGATAACTACACCAAGAGGGATGCAAAGGGGCATAAATACATTTACCAGTGTAAAGTTCTTACTGGAAACTCCACCGTAGTGGCACAGGGTTACGTGGAGAGATATCCACCCACTGACCCCAAAACAGGGATGAAGTTTGACTCCACATCGAGTCCGAACATGGATGAATACGTCATTTACAGCGATACACAGGCATATCCTGAATATCTCATTGAATTTGAATAACTCGATATGTTTCTGCCCACGTTTGAATAGTTTCCATTAAATAGATCCCCGACTCTTTATTGCAGTCTGTCTTACTAGAGATACTCAGACATGGTTACATTTACTTGGACTAAAATTTAAATTCAGATGTATCTGTACAGAAGGTTAACAACGGTTTACTTAATTTTTAGCAATGTCGAAGACATAGTTTTGTGAACTGCCTTTCATGGACATTAAATGAATTTTGCACATTGATGTAAAATTCTTTTACGGTTAGATTGTCACATTTGTGTTTACTTTCGTCACTTTTAATCTGTTTGCTTATGTCATAGCCAACTTGATAACTTTCTTTTCTTTACGTTTATCATAAGATCTACACCTTTTGGCATAAAAACGGCACAACACAATGTATATATATATATATATATATATATACAGCTGTCCGGCTTCTCTGCGCATGTCAGGTTTCCGTCACCAATATTGGCGCAAAACGCATACAGAATTCGACCGATCGACGAAAATAATATACTGCAATGCTTACCATTTCAAAAGCGGCAATTGTCATCAGAACAGTCTGTTCAAAATAATACTAATTTTGGACGCACGGGATACCACCCCAGTGTTTCCATAACTTGCGATATGTCGGCCTATTCTGCGCATGGCTTTGAAAAGATGTAATGTTTATGCATCGGGCTATGGAAATGAAATGCATTATTTTGGGCTCTGAAATGCTTTCTGTCCTTTCAGATGAGAAATTAGGTTAAGTTTATAGCTGGTTGTGCCAAACTCAACGTAACAATGCCGAAAAATGGCAAGAGATATTAAGCAAACTAAAGTGATCTTGGAAAAAAATTAGTTAAAGTTCAACAGTTGATAAAAATAAGATATTATTACAAGATTAAATGATCATGGTTGGGTATTTATCGATGTGTAAATTTTACCTAATCACTCACAAAGTAAATGAAGTCCGAAGGACTTTATGTAAACTTTGTGAGTGATTAGGTAAAATTTACACATCGATATTTCGGACTTTATTTACTTTGTGAGTGATTAGGTAAAATTTACACATCGATAAATACCCAACCATGATCATTTAATCCTTATAATTCCAATTTACTTCCTTTCTAACATCAGATCAGCAGATTTAATCAACAGAACATTCACTTTTATGCACCTCGAAGATGTTTTTCATTAGCCTCTTAACTGGGATAGACTACATAGCCCTATCTTCGCCAGCCAAGATTCATTGATTCTTTAGACAGTGATATCGGGTAGAATGTCATAGCGGGTCATTTTTAGTGAGATCCCTTGGTTGACACGACCCTGACCTTTAATAACCGCTGCTTTAACATATTGTTGAGATGAAATGCAATAATTTCCAAAGATTGGCTTCTAAAGCCTGCAATATGCCTTCTTCGGAAAAAGGGGTACGTGTTGGAGTGCATGAAGGTCTGTTCAATTACATTTTTTTAAACTTCTAATGGTCGATTTTAATCTGTGGCTTGTCATTTTTGATCGAAAATCACAGGAGTGGGTGGGTGGGAGCTTGTTGTTGTTATTATTAGGGTGAAAAGCGTTGATAGAGGTAAAACTTCACATCAAATGGTCTTGAAACAGGGAACCAAAAGTAGTCTGCAGAATTTATCGATGTATAAAAAAGTCCAGATCAATATCACGTGACCGTTTACATCCAATCAAAACGTTGAAAACATAGTCAATCCATAAAAAATTGGAATTATATTTTAGAGAAACAACAATGAATAGATTTGTAATGTGTCTACAACATCTCTTTTATGGGAAAAAAAATTGCAAAAAAATTTAGAAATAGACTATACGCCAGGGAATTTCTTGAAAATTCTTTCGAGTTGACAAGTTGAATAGCGCACTATAAAGTAACGTGCGGAACAATTTGCAAAATTAGACAGTTGGATTACGATACGGTATTGTTCTAAGGCAAACATTTATATAACTAACATATTTATTTGTATAATTCTAAAAGATATTAAATAGGTTTGTCTGGGTTTCTTGTTCAAGAAGGTCATGGAATGGGTCTTCATGTTGACATTTAGAAATCACATTTTCATATGCACTGAGAATAGAAGTCTCGCGTATTTTTGTACACTTTATGAATATCACTTTCTTTAATTAGAGGACGATCGTTCTTTCTTGATATAACTGGAATTTCGACCAAAAACAGAACGTGATCCATTGTTAACAGAAATAACGCATCGTTGTGTAGAATTACACGACGTGCAGCATAGACCCACACCCTGGATATATATATATATATATATATATATATATATATATAATCCCTTGCTGGATCCAGTGTACTTGAAAGGACTGTTATTCGCCATGTGATTTGTATTCTTTATATATATATATATATATATATATATATATATATATATATATATATATATATATATATATATATATATATATATCGTCTTGGTAATGATCCTTAAAGCAGAATACAAATACACTTAATTTCAAAGCTGATGGTATAATTTGAGAATGACTATATTCAACGAAAATCCGTAATTACAATTTGGAATTGATAGATGTAAAATTACACTTCATGCAAGAGCCAGAGGAAGATTCGTCTAACCATTGTTTCTCTGAACATTTTGTTTTATTAGTAATACGTTGCTACATGTGTTCATCAATGGCGTACAAAGATAGGTTAATATTCTCTAAGGATTTTGATTATCTTGTTGATCTAGGTATCTGACCCGATTTGTATAAATGTTTAGTAAGGCAGTCAGAGGTAAAAAGAAAAAAAAAGATCTCAGCATGCTGTTGATACTGTCATAGGTCGCGATCTATTTATTCATTTCAAACGTTTGTTAGAGCATGGTTTCAAAGAGCATTCTATATGTTGTGAGAATATCCACTGAGAGATAAACTGAGACATGTGTCTATAGGAAAGGTCATAAATACTCATTTAAACCTTATGTTCTATCTCCTTTCTAATCTATAAATTTTGTTTCTACTGTCATTTGCTATAGCGATAGTTTTAAACTTACACTGTTGTACTCTCCGGTTTTATGATAGGTCTTGTAAACCAACATTTAGCTGGTTCGTGAAGAAATTAATATTTCTCTGTTTCAAGGGTGTCATACATATATCTGGTATATAATATGATTGGGCACAATACGGCATATCCATCAGATATATAGGTCATGAGAAACAATAAGTACTGATTGTTTATCCAGGTTGTTCACAAGTTTTCTTATATATTTGTTCCTGAGTAACATCCATCCTATTTTGTATTTTACACTAATCTTATAATTGATGCACCATTGTTGTATTTTTCATAAATTTCTTGTAATCGTCATTAATACTTTCCTCTCTAGTCTAACTAAACTGTGATAGGGATAGTGTGTTTGTTGTGACTTTTTCTTTATACAGAATCTGTGATACTTCCAGGTGAAAGGACTGGGTCCTTATGGTTTATCTAGATTAATTTTGTACTTTGATCAACATTGTATATATTCGTTATAAAAATCTTGTAATTGGCGTTTTTCTCTATCTCGTCTTGCGAAACTATTATATTCATAATTGGATTGTTGTGGCTTTCTCTTTACATAAAATCGGTAGTATTTCAGCAATTATATTACGTACCCAATCCATCCTTTCTTTTTGCAATCACTATACTTTCACTCTCCTCCCTGTTCCTTTTGGATCTTTCTAAATGTGCTTTTTTTCCACCAAGGAGATATAGATATTTCAGTCCATTTTAATGCTCGGTTTAATTGATATTTTATAGAAATCCCCACGTAATTCCATTTGTATAATTACTGTATCTGTTGTACTGCCAGGTGAGCGTGTAGGATACTATCATTTATGCATTGTACTGCCTGGAGGGCGTGTAGGATACTATCATTTGTTTAGCGAGGCTTTACAAATAGTTTTATCAGAAACATTCTATTTTATTAGACAGCAGGGAATAAAATATAGTATGCAGCGTTCCTTGTATCTCACTTCAAATCTTTAAGAGTGTCATCTTGTAAATATTTTGCACTGTCAACCAAACGTGTGCCATTGTTTTTCTTTCCATACATATTTTTATAATATCTTATCTATTTGATGTTACAATTTGAAATGAATAAGTAGTTGACTTTAATATGGACGATGCGTTTCCATCTCCTACCAAATAGTTCTAGCTATCCGACCACTTATTACTTTTACAGCCAATGAACCAGTCTAATGGTAGGGGAATACAAACAGAATATTCAATGTTTAGATATGCATCAATTGGCTAGTAAATGAATTTATCTTTCTCCATTATTGATTTCACACACTTCAGTGTACGAACTATAGTTGGCAGGAAACATTGGTTGTTTGTTTTTTTTTGTTATCCTATTTTTAAATTTCTACTGACAAAGTATCATGTGAACTCTTGTTGCGAAGCTATGGTATTAGGTACACGTTTCTATCATCACGTGGCTGAACAAAATCCAACAAATGCCCGGTTTTGCAAGGCAGCTGAAGATTTCTGCAACTTTATCGAATGAAATTATGTGTCCTGTATGCCAATGTATGCCAATCTAAAGCAGGAATTATTTTTATTTTGTAATATATGAGCATTAAGTTTTATGGAAGATGAATTAGATTTCATCTCTCTATTACTATTTTCTTTTTCAAATGTGAAGAGTATATATTATTTAAACTTGGTATCTATATACACATGTTCAGTAATATCCACTTTTATGCCAACATGATTTAGCCACTAACCTCGCAGGATACCATTGTCTTATTGATATGTATATCCTTGTCTTATGATTATTGAGTGTTATTATCAAATTAGTATCATTTATTTCCTTCTATTTGCGCATTAAGTGCTTGTGGAGCGATTTAAGGTGGGGTCATTTTTTCAGAAACTTTTTTTGTATATTTGATTGGGCATAAAACCATAATTTATACAAATACACGCAATGTTCCACTTCTATCACTTAAAATGAAAAAATTGTATTTTTTTTTTTCTTTCCAGTGATTAAACATTTCAATTTAAACTTAACTTGGATTATACACATGAATTGTAACAGTTATGTCTCCATACTTAAACCATAAGTAAGATCACTAGATTAAACAGGTGTTGCAAAATGTTGAAAATTTGTTTGTTGAACCGTAATGGTTTTGTAATCGACATACTGAAAATAAAACTAGTAGTTGTAATAGTTAACCAATATCAGAATATTGTATAGCGGCTGGAGTAAATTATCTTAGACTAAAAAATTGAGAAAATGGTATGGTATCTTGTTGAGAAGAACCAGGCATGCTGATTTTCTTTAAAAAAAGGACTCGTGTATGATTTAGCTTCACGGATGTTGACTTTAAATATTATATATTTGTATATCTCTTAAATGTGAGACATATGCTGTTTTTCTTTTCCTTCAACTGATGCACATTGTAGATTTCACTTAGTATGAGACAGCTAATTGAAACATAATTTCTTTCTTTCTGTTTAGTATATTTATCATCATGTGTTTTATTGTTACTTGTTTGATATTTTTATTACAATAAAAGTAAGTTACCCGAACCTACCAGTGGCATGCATTTCGTTCGGATATTTGGGCGTCTGAATGACAACATATTGGTCAAAATGCAGAACTTGAACAGATGTATCTGGTTTAAATCGGTCGGATCATTACATGTTTGACGGTAGCTGCATCTGTTCTTAAGTAAGAATTAACAGATTGTACACATTTGTCATGTTAATGGGCAAACCAAAGAAATATAATATTATTAAGAGGCTTTTATTATCATAACATATGCATGACTAAATTGTACATGTAAAGTCAGAAAATTGGCTGACATGGATTTTATTTACAGCTGTGCGAGTAGTTGCTCTACTTTTATTACCCATTAAGTCGACATTGAGAATTGATTGATAGTTAAATACATAGAACATGATGTTAGAATACTTGTGAACCATTCTGAGTATCAATCATAATTGATTAACATGGGTTTTCTGCTGAATATAAATTGCATGAGATCAACAATCAGGTGTAAAATTAAAATGTGTTATTCATGATATCATTGTAATTAAACTTGTATGAGATCTTTTTTGACTGTGTTTAGTTCTGATTTATATAGCTCTGTTACATGTTGGCGTCGGATTGTCAATTTAGAGTCATTCATAGATCCATGTACACTTTAATAGTTAAAAAATCGGAATAAACTAATGTTGTCCCTAGGTGAAAATATCCGGATAATCAACATTTTACTTTATATTGTTAAGCGACACAGATACGGGAAAGTTTATGTAGAGTTTAATCTTCTAACGTTCTATTCAGGTGTATGTTTTGTAAAAGAAAATTATTTTGTTGTCTTGCATAAATGCCTGATATATTCATCGTACGGTGCACACAAATTTATTCTAACTCGTGTCTCAGCCACTTGTTAAAATATTATGTTTGTTTTTACTACCACACAGTGAAATATATCCGGTAAATATATCCAGTTATTGTTATTCCATCAGCATAACTAATATCCGAGGTAACTATAACATTTGTAAAAAAGATATTGCAAATCGTGTTCTTTATCTTAATCAGGTGTTCTTTTCCTTTTGTCATTTTGTAAACCATCAGCTTGTATCATTTTGAATAAACTGAGATACCTTTGTTAGTTTTTAATTTATCTTTCACTTTATAACTAATTCTTTTGTGACGTAAAGTATTGTACAATTCAGAAAACCCCACAGGATTCTAAGTACTTGATGGCAAGGAGAGGTGCAAAACCACTTGTGAAACAGATACAATTATTGAAAATAGTCATGTTACCGATAAACATTCTCTCGTTTAATATCTTTTAGTTTTCTGAATCTTTAACTTTTCTGAATCATGTCTTGTCATCCATAGTTTTCTGGTCATAAGGTTTAGGTTACAAGGACTTAAGCTCTCTGAGAAAAGCAAAATAAGGCTTTCTCAACCAGTCTATCAACACGTCTCTTTAAATATCGAGTAACCGTAATATTGTTATTATTGGAGGAAAGGGGGTGGAAACCTTTTGGAGACGGAAGGCATGCAAGTTGGAAGAGGAATGTAATATTTGCGCACTTAAAACATGTAGGGTACATCTTTTGTACAAAAAGAAAATGGAGGACAGTTATATCCTTTTTATTTGGTATGACTCAGACCCAGTTTAAGGTGGATCAGAGAATATGGCAACTACCGCCCAATATTGTGTATTATGGGAAAAATGACAAGTTTAATCATAATTCTGACTTACGTGTGAGCAGATCTGAAGCTATCTTCTAAGATGCAGATGCAGACAATAGCATAAATCTCGTTGCAATTAAAATTATCAAGTTGTTACTATAAATTTAGGACAAGGAATAAACCTAAATGACACCAGGCCGATCTGTCTTAACACTAACCTCTTAATGCTGAGCGCCAAGCGAAGCTGCTGCAAGGACCATTTGTATAAGTCTTTAGTATGACTCGGGCAGGGTTCAAATGTGCGACTGCCCGCATCCGAGGCGGACGCTCAAGCACTAAGGCCACCGGAGCGGTGTACAAAAAATGAAAGCAAAGAAGACTATTGATGCTTTTAAAACAAATATATGCTGCGATTCGCACATTTAAAAAAAAAAAGAATAAAGAAGCAATGCGATATTTTCATAATTAATCTCTATTTTTGTTTCAATAATGCAGAGCTCACATATTTCTGTACATTAATAACTACCGTATTTACTCTCATATAAGTCGAGTCAAACTGCAAACAATGAAGACTCAGGTCTGTCATACTACTGCAGACCATGGTCAATGTTTGTTCTATTAATTACTCCAAACAAACTGCACAGACCCATATCTGCCGGCACCTCATGCGATGGCAGATCTGGGTCTGTGCAGTTTGCAACTGGGCTCGACTCATAAGCGAGTATATACTCTTCTTCGCATTACAATTAGAGACGATTTTCATTGACATTATGGTGCATGTATTCAGAGAGTTAATACATAATCTTAACCTTACATATTTTAAAGAAGCAAAATGGAGAACAAGTTAAATAAGTAGAATGTGTAAGCGTACATGATGCGTTTCCACTCGGCAAGAAATGCAATTTGCAAATTAAAAGTGTCTTAACATGAACAAGAATTGTAACATTTGCTAAAAGTGTATTGCATGAACACAAATATGCGAGTAAGATAGATATCTTTTTACCATTTACGTTTGTTATAGTTCAGGTATTGACAAGAATTGACGGGCCGACAAGAATTTGCCTAACAGATGACTGCAATTCGTACAAGAGTGTAGATGTATTTGTGAATGTGATATCATCTATGAAGGTTAAGGTCATGAAGTTTTTATTTTTTTATTTTTCTCCTTTGCGCGTGTCTGTTTATAATGAAAATTCTTAATTAGAATACCCCATGGATGTTTAATTTTGTTCGTAGAGAAATTGCAGTTTGCTAGCAGGAATCGTACTAGAGACCAAGGACTCTGGAATCGCCGCATCCGTAAGCAGCTGAAAGTTTGGACGAATAGGCCCGTTATATTGTGCAGCCTAATTCACGTTAAAGTGGTCAGGAAAATTAATCCATCTAGAACAAGACAACTTGTCACATTCTTCAATAATTCTCTGTGATCTGGTATACAAAATAGCCAGAGAAAATGAAGATCAGAGTAAAGGTTGTAATATTCACTGATTTCTTGATATGCAGTGTTAAATGTATTTTTACCAGGTACAATTAAATCAACTTCAACTTGATTTGAAAACAAAGTTGAGTTTATGTTCCTTTCCTGGTCAAAGAAATCCCGAAAGCAGTATAATTCCTCAAGCATCTGCGAGCTTATAAAATGTGATTCATTCCACATAGGATAGATCAAAATGCCTCCCAAAAACCAAACATGTGAATGTAATATATACGAATCTTAATCTCAACAGTAAATGTTATATCGTCACATTGTATGCACAAAATCAAGTCAAATCAGTTTTCACACAACACAAAATATGTATTGTATCACTCAATGTTTTGTTTTAGCAGGAAACACCGAGAGCTAAAGATGATGCAACTGTAGTTGATTACGACATGTTTAAGTAATAAGAACCTGAATCAAATGCATTCCGAGACACGCGCGATACGAGTTAGATCCATTTTAATACTACGATCTCTCATCATCGTGTAGCTAACGTTTGATTGGTCAGTAAATAAACTCCTCATTAGTGAGCATAAATGAAACGTCTGCGCTAAATCGACACCGTATATTTAAGTTTGTACGTCTTTCAAATCTGAGCACCATTGTTCTACCAGTTTAGGACAAATCTTCCCTTAATTTTGTGTTTATACCAGTGTTTGTGTGCATGTGTATGTACATGAGGGTGGGTGTGTATATACGAGAGAGAGAGAGAGAGAGAGAGAGAGAGAGAGAGAGAGAGAGAGAGAGAGAGAGAGAGAGAGAGAGAGATTAGTTTTGCAAACGAAAGTAAATAACCTGCTGGATTTCAGTAGTAAATGATCGGGTGACTGTTACAAAGACATCAATATTTAGAAGTAGTATATTCTTTGGTACCCGGAAGGTCGGCATACACAAGTGAGGAACTAAAATGCTATAAATCCTTGAAAGTCTACAAGTTGTTCTAATCTGACTGGATGAAAGAACTTCTCAAGAAGAAGCTAGATGTGGTAGTGGTGGGACTGCTAAGTGACATCTTGAAGAAACATTGGAATATTGTTGCTTTGCTGCATGCTTTTAGTTTTGCTAAGACTAACCTCGTTCAGTGAGTATTACACTGTCCGCTATTGAAATTAATTAAAATAGTAGCAATCATCTGTGCACAACATCTGTAGATTTCATGCTCTTCGTGGACGCTATTATTATCATCATTTGAAGCACATGTTACTAGCTCAATACGTGTGTAGGAGAGGCCCTTGAACATTTTGTTTATTGTTGGAGAAGATAACACTACTCAACACTCTGCACATGTATGTCAGGAAGGATGCTGTGCTCCTCGCAAGAGGCCGCAACTCCTATGTTTAAAGGTGCTTTAGTGGCTGATTACTGGCTCTTTCCAGCTAAATAAAAGGTTGTGGCATCATTCAAACAAATACGATGCTTCAGCGACTGACTTGCCTGCTTACTGGCCTTTTAAGCGTACACATTCAAGCTCTTTCGAAAGATGGGCCTTCAGTCTGCTGCTACAAAACGAAAATTTATTATTGAGGACATAAGTGGGATAGCAATGAGATCAAATTAAACAAACACCAGACACCAGAAGCTGATTATTTTGTCACTCACTAAGCGTGAAGTGATTTGATTTTGCAAAGATTTTCACTAAGCTCAGCCAAAATGAAGTTGCTTTATCAATATTAGATCTAATTTACAATATGTTCACCACTATAGCAGCTTTAAATCAGATTCCTCTGAATGCAAGTATTTTATTTAAACCTAAATTGACATCGGATACTTACGAGAATGTACACGATTGCTGTAAGATATTTGAAATTAGTATGACCAAGGACCAAGCTGATAGCGTCCAGAAAGAAATGTAGCAATAGTCTAAAAAGAGTTTTTGGTATGAAATTCGGAGGGCAGAATAGCATCATTCAGTTTTCATGTCGAATGAGTAAATATTCCGCCTCTTTCATTGCTGAAGAGGATTACACAATTGAGACCCACAGTTTTATTTCTAATGCTACATACTGGGGAATTAAGAATGAAACAAATGCAGACATGGTTTATCTTACAGGTCAAACGAACATCATAAACGGTTTATGTGTGATGATTCATGATTAATTTTATAAGGATCCAATGTATAGAGCTAGCTCTGATGGCTAATTGTATAGAGCTAGTCCTGATGGCTAATTGTATAGAACTATCCCTGATGGGATAATTTCATGCGAATGCTGCTTGCCAAGGATGTTTTGAAATTGACTCTGACTTATAACAACACCATCGATAGAACATGAATGATTGCAACAAAACTGGGTAATGGAAATTGAGCATGAAACCCACTGTTAATAATGAATGCAAATGCAGCTGTTCCTAAATGAACGCTTATTTTTATAGCATATTCACCCAATAGTTTTTGCACGCTTAAATAACTTAACCTTGATGCAATCTTGTGGGTAACTGTAGTAGTAAAGATAAACCAGGGTTTTAGCCCAACCCCTTTTTTTCCTCTACTACTACTCCCACCCTCCAAACAAATACACATTACCCCCCCCCCCTCCTCTGCCATGTTAAAACTTCAACTACATTACCTAATAAGGTATATGTAGCCGCTTGTTTACCTATGAGCCAGGTACACAGGTAACTCACTCAAGCATAACTATTGCATGAGTCATATAGAGATCGCGTGATTATATAGAATTTGCCAGAACGTAATGCGCATGCGTAGAATGTTCTCGAACTAGACTGATGCAGTATATAAAAGGCAAGACGCGCTTTATAAATCAGTCTGCAGGAGTTTGACCAGTACGAAAGATCACAAGCGGAAATTATTACACCTGTGATATTTTTAACGTTTGGAATCATTATGTGATAGCGTTCAAGCGGATATTCACAAAGCGAGAAAGGTAAGTGATATTATCTATACCTCATTACCAATGATTAATGTTTCTACTGTTGAAATTAGAAATATTTCATTATCACGATTGTAGAGACTAAACTTTACTTTACCACTCACACAACGACGGGACTCAAACAAATCTTTTATTTGGGGTTTGTTAAGAGGATATTTTTTATCGATAAAATATATTTTTGATCTATCAAGATCAATTGTAAGTTTCGTATATTTTTGTTGACTGATCGGATTGTGAAGGTTTTTAAATTCCTCTAACAACTTCTGACTCAATTGTTCTAGGTAATTGAAATACTCGCTGTTATCATATCTGATGAGTGAAAGTTTTAGCTTGTCACGGTTACCACTAAAACATATACCTGATATTTCATTATTAATTTCAACTGTCAATTGTTTGCCGTCCATCATTAGATATTTGATCTTGCTATTGTAGCTATTTGTCACTGTCAAATTTTCAAACATTATTTCTTAAGTTTAGATAAAATTTTAGTCGGAAAAGATAATGTCAAGTATAGATCTATCATCATGACAATACCCAAGTGCAAATGTATCTACCCCATTCTCACAATAACGTTTGTCATCAAAATTACACAATCCACGTTTGATAATGACATCTGTTTCAAGCTTATGATGATTTGTCCGAATAGCCATTGATCTTATAAAACTAACACCGCCGCGAGCGCCATCAGCGCCGATTGCGTATTTGTAATCATCAAATTTCATAAACTTTTTAACAAAATCGCGAGGCAGACCTTTTGCTTTTTTCGTTATTTTATTATTGTCTAACAATACGGCGTACATTTTACTGCGCAATCCGATAAAGTATTTGATGATGCTCGAGTTCATTTCATCTTTGAACTTACCAATAACCTTTTTATTTGTATCGTCATGAAATTTACTGTCACGTGGGTAATCGGAAAGATCAAACAGATGTCGATTATCATACATGTCCTGATAGACGTCCTCACATTTGATTTCATATATTAGCGAATCAGTATCAGTAAACAACAGTCTACTAGCCGGCCACTGATTTTTAACAAAATTATAATGAAAATCGTACATGAGCCACTTTGATAAATCTAACACTGAAGCTCCAACGTAAATCGGCTTGTTTAGTTTTAGATTTGTTTTTCTTCTTTGTATCGCAACAAGATTCTCATTAAAAATTTTCATGCTCACAAAATCATCGTCTGACACAAGTTTGTTTCTGCGATTGATATCATTAACTAGCTCAATATTTACGCGTTTCCTAATATTTTCCATCGTCTTACCAAAAACGGAATTGTTCATGAGCTTAAAGAAGTTTTTTTCAAAATCAGTTTTTGCTACAGTTCTTCTTGAAGTGTTTGAGTTAATATAACCTTTCATCCAAGGTGATTGTTTAAATTTTAGTACACGATGAACTTTTCACAGCACAAGGCCGGCATCGACTGCTTGTTTTAAAACTTTGTAATGCAAAACATAATTTTTCTTATCGAGTAAATTTGGTACTAGTTTTTTGACCATAGAATGTTGTCTTGGTAATGCTGACTCTTGTTGTTTTGCAGATAATAAACTATAATCTATGACCATTGATTCTGCGCAGAAAGGATAATCGTTATGCAATTTGTGTAGCGAAGTTGGATAATCGAGATCAACTTCAACGAAATATGAAACATCTTCAAGTATCTTTTTTTCTGTCTCTGATAGAAATCGATCAGCCGTGATCCAATGAAATCCACCAAAAGGCATTGGTTCTGCCATCGAATACCCGTACAAGTTATTACAATCTAGATAAACTATATACTTCGAAGGAAGCTTAGGATTATACTCTTTTAAGTATTTGTTGTTTGCTTCAGCATATTTCTTCGTTATCACGCTAATACCACCTCTGATACCTTTTTCGATAAAATTGAACATATCAACGTCAGTCAGTAATTCTAACCTTACCTTGCTAAACTTTAGCAGAGCGTCCCAAGACAACCCCGGGGCAGAATAATACCAGCAAGGATCTAGTCCGTAATTATTATAACTTACTTCTCGAAGGCTTTCAAAAAATCTGCTAATAATAACACGTCTGTTTTCAAGTATAAATCATGATAATCACCAAACGTCTCACAATCAAATTCTTTCCAGATATTTTGTGCGTACTTGTACTCGTCATCGGTTATATTTTCATTTTTAAGTTGCGAATAAAATTTGTCTTTGTCAGGTAAAGATGTTTCATCAAATTTACTCCAGTCGTCGAGATATTCGTATGGAAATACTCCTTTTTTGGTCAGTAGATTAAATTTATCTCCAAAACAGTCTCGTAGGTTATCAAACTTACTACAACCTTTGACAAGCTCATCTAATGATGCTGCCATAAACTGCAGGCTGTCAATAAAACGCAATTTACCTAGCGTAACTGACATATACTTTTCAAAATTATTTGGTATGCACTTGATTACGTAATCTAGTTTTAAACGAGATTTTACGTCAGAATCACCAAAAGCTTCTACGATAATGTGACTATCATATCCTCGAAAGTTGTGAAGAATAACTGGAATAAAATCTGGAGCATGAAATTTTAAATTACATTGATCATGAGCCGCTCCACGATACTGTCCGGTCAAATGACAATGGTCATGTACGACGTTGTCAGAGTCAAAAGCTTTTTCACAAATATAACAAATTTCTGCTTGCTCGTGATCAGATTCTTGCTGAGGTGTTAATTTAATCATTGGAGTTACTCTTTTCAAACGAGCAAATATATTATCAGCTTCGCTAATCAACCGCTTGAGAAGCCAGACAGCATGATTTTTACCGCGATATAATTTAATTGGTTTAGATAATCTCGAATCAACGCAACAAACTATCTTATACGCTACTCCGCACGGAACATGATTTTGAGTTTTTCTTGTACTCGATTGGTTAGGATTATTTTCTGCGCCAAGTACAGGCTGAAGTAAGCATTCGAAGTCAGCGTATATGACGAAAGGAATTTTTAGTTTGTGATTATGATGGACAAACTGTAACACACTATCTTTTTTAGATGGCATTGTTATTCTTTGTACATCACTACAGTACTGCAAATGCTTTTGTAATATTTCACTGTTAGTACAACCGTGCAAGCAGCGATAACAAAAGAATTTTTTGTTCTTATCCTTATTATACTGTTTACCAACTAGTCCGTTGAAGTTTTTAATCCAAACATAATGATTTTTATAAAACAGTAAATTTATAGTCGATTGTGAAGCTTTTTCTGAAATATATCTCGGATATACGTTTTCTTTTTCATCTAGTCCGAAAACGTTGATCGAAATATTATTTTGCTTTTCAAACTTTGGTATTTGATTTTCTGACACTGGAAAGTCAATATCTTTAAAATTTAATCTTGACACATGACTAATATACTTTTCAACGCGATCAGCGTGTTTTTCTGCTGGAAATAGCGCGGAAAGAACAGCCCATTGGAAACATTTGTTATCGACGTTTTTTATGTTTATACAGCATCTTTTATTTTTTATTTTTGGTGGTAGGTCAATATATGAACTACCGCGTAATACGTTATATTTTATTGTGTGAAATAAAATTTCCTTGATCATTTCAAACTTCCAACCCGAACCCGATTCGGTATATTCTTCTATCTTTTTCCAAATTTCTTGGTGTATTTCATTAGCCAGTGACAAAAGATCGGTCCCGAGCAAAACACGCCTTGATTTTGCATTAATATAAGGGTCTGCGATTTCCTTGTCAGTCGATTTCTCTGTCACGAGTAGCTTTGAAAATATAACATGATATTGCACTAATATTCTTAGACCCTTATGTTTTTCAAGTTCACGTTTTACAGTTGGCTCTAGCAGGTGGTAAAGATTTGTTGCAGTAAAATTTACCAGTACGATTTGTTTATCAAACCGATAACTGTTGTCGAATCCTGTAAAGGCAGTCGCTATTTTTTCAGGTTCTCCAATAAGGCTCTTCTTGGCTGTATCACGCAATTTCAGCATTGATATACTACAGTGTAATATCTAATTGATTGTTCGATTGATGACAGCGCATGCGTCAGGTTTGAAAAAAACAATTAGAGATAACAAAAATCCTTATAATATAATGACAGCAAATCTGACAAGCGCACGTGAGCAAGATGTATATCGCGTTCACCCAAAGTATAACCTATACGCTGGAAATGTATTAGGTTCGGTCATTAACATCAAAACTAGAATATCTGTTGGCAGAGCAACGTCAGCGGGTTATAAGATTAGCGTAAAGGGAGATAATGCTGAGAGAACGGAAATGCTTAGAAAAGATTTTATTTACACGTTGTTCTACGATGACATTCCAGAGGGACAGCGTGTATATCATGTGAACGGTGCAGTCACTGATGATAACATTGAAAATTTATCTTTACAAAACGAGTTTCAGCCGCACCCGGTCTTTGATTTATACGAGGCTAACGATCGCGGTATTATAAGAAATAGAAAAACTAAAAATATTGTTGGTGTTATGAATAATATGGGGTATCTCGTAGTAAGTATCAGAGGAACACTAACAGATCGAGTTCATTATCAATCTCATCGTTTTGTTTACGAGACGTTTAACGGACCTATACCCGATGGTCTTGTGATTAATCACATCAATAACGTAAAAACTGATAATCGAATAGAAAATTTGGAAATAGTTACCCAGCAGGAAAATGTGAGAAAAGGACGAGGTGGTGGTATTAATTTTAGATATCCAGCAAAACCTGTTGTTTCGTTGAATCTCAAAACAGATGAGGAGATTAAATTTAAATCGATTTCAGCTGCGGCTAAACACTATAAGATAAATCCTGGGGTAGTAAAATTTGTTGCTGATAGGGTAACAGGATCAGCTTTTTCAAGTGAATACAATGCCAGGATTGTTTTTAGATATGATGATTAATAATATTTCGTAATTCTGTCTTAGTAAGACAGCTATGTGCAAATGCCATAATATTATCGCGATCAAATTTCAGCGTCATTATTGCACTATCATTAAGTTTATTTTTTTCTGCTGCTGTTAGTAATATTTTATGAGAATCACCTTGCGTAACAATAACGTCAACGGAATATGCACTATAACCCGACAGACATTTTCGAACTGCTTCGGTTAGTTCGTTATAGTTTAATACATTAACTTTTTGATGATATTTTACCTCGTCAGTCATATCTTATAACAATAAATTAGATAAAAATATATTATAACATGAACTTGATGAAACTACTTGCTGAAATATATGCGGAAGATACAATCGCAGACAATGTTAAAATCACCACAAAACCACAAGTAATTTTACCAATCACTAGCGATATAATAGACAAATCTGCTAGTTATAGCGAAGATGATATTTTATACAACAATGAATCTGACGATGATAATGAAATAGTCACCGTCGTTGACAGAACAAATTACAGCAGACCAACAACTGGACGATATAATGTTAAGTATCATATTGCCAAAAAAATAATAAAATTTAATTTTACTGTTGCTGAACAACAGATATTTTGGCAGCTTATCAGGCCGTTTTTAAATCTAAAAATAACTGGCCAGCAAAGGAGCATAAAATATGATTTTATTTTCGCTAAGATATTTAATTTAATGCCAGTTGATGATGAAAGAAAATTGCATTTAATTTCATTATGTAAACCAATAAAATGTAAATCTGTGCTTGTGAAATACGAACAAATTTATAATAACGTTATTGGATCGCAGTCGATGAAATCGCAGTCGATGAAATTGACCGAGTTGGTACCCAGCTGTTAAATTTATCACTATACCCACGCCACTTAACTAAACTTTTATCACCTTTTCTCCTAATCACTTTTTCGATAACGAAAACATCTTGCTCAGTTTTCTGAAGTTCCTGCTCGTAAAAACTACCAATGATCGGTTCCCCTGCCAGATCTTTTAGCGCGTATGTTACAGGTATTGTTAAAAGTACTTTATCAACTACAAACACTTCTTCAGTCCAGTTTGGAGTAAATCCTTTTTCAAATGTTTTTTTCGTCAAAGAAATCCGAACCCGATCACCGACTTTAAATTTATGTCTGCGATACATATTTTCATTTGCAAGAATCGGATTTTTGATTGCGTTGTTTGGCGATAGTTTAGTGGCTCGATGTTTCGTGTTATTGTACTTGTCAACAATGTTTTGTAAATTGTCAATATATTTATTGGTATTTTTAGCTGTCAAATATTTATGTATTTTTTCGTTTAGAGTGCGATTAAATCTTTCGACGACAACACTTTTTCCCTCGTTTCCTGTAACATATTTTTTAATGTTATTTTGTTCTAGAAACTGCTCAAACGTTTTATTAAAAAATTCTGCTCCGTGATCAGTCCAGATTTTATTTGGTTTTCTTTCTGTACTTGTTATTATTTGTTTTAACGCATCAGTTATCGACGTTCCTGTCTTATCCGAAACAGGTACACTAAACGCGTATTTACTAAAAACATCGACAACATTAAACAAATATTTCTTTGGAGCGCCATCAGCGCCAACGTTAAATTCTGCTAGATTTGATACATCAACCAAATCTATCGCCCAGATATCATCAACGGCATTTGCGACAACTTTACGTCGCGTAAACTTTTTTTTTATGTTTATGTAGCTCAGACGCTAGATCATCGTATAATTCTTTTCCGAGTCCAAGTTTATATTTTGCTCCTATCATTCCCTGAACAAATCTTCTATCAAAACGTTCTCGTAGATTTGTTGGCTCCATATCACGAAGTTCGTCCAACATTACTTTATCACAGCCAGCCTTATCTTGCTCATTGTCCCTGTAACAGATATCGTGACGCATTGCTATTGAATCAACTTGATTATAAGGCTCCTGTCCTGGCAGTGGATTATCATTTTCATCTAGTTGTTTATCAAGAGGATTATAAGGTCCAGTGTATTTATGGCCTGGCAATGTCCAACCTCCTTTTGGTTTTGGTAATTTGCCAATTAATTTATGTATATCTATACCTGTTCCACTTATTTCTCTGTTGTTACAACGTTGACAGTATGTGACAATTTTATTTTGCTCGAGACATAAATCTCTGTCAGAATCGCACTTGCATATCATTCTATATTTTTAGTCATCTACTAAAATAATCCCCCTGACTTTGTCAAGAGGGTAACCAGCTCCCAGCGACTTTATCGCAGGCGACAGTGTCGCTGGGGACGTTTTCTTTAAAAACATACTTTTCTTTCTACCACAAACAGCACAAATACTTTTTAGCATTATTCTATTATTTTTTGTTTTTTCCGTCGTCTCATCCTTATTTTCTGTTTTAGTTTTACATTTGAGACAATATGTTGACATTATATATTTGTAAGATTAGATAAAATTTATTGCAAGCTTTAGATAGCTTTACAAAAATTAGTTGCAATCTCATCATTAGCGTGAGAAGGTTGCTTATCAAACTGCAAAATAAACTTTAAAAAATTAGAATCTCCGGAGTTCTCACTCCGGGACATCTGTTTAATGAACATTATACAATAATATCCGCAAGCAGAAGTTCCAACAGGTTGAAGTTGATTAGACGAATAATATATTATTTTATATTTTTTGTTTATGTATTTTTTTATTACATCGCTCGGAGGAAGTCCAAACGAGTCAAAATAATTGTTATTATAAACTGCTACCCAATGTGTGCCGGATCCGTCATTGAAATCTTGTATATTTATCACACACGAACCACCAGCGGACGACAATGGAATTGCCGCAAGTTCATCTTTAGAATAAACTCCGTGAAATCTGGGAACTGATTTTAGTTTATCAAGTATATCAAAGTTACTTAGCGATGTGGCCGTGTTCCCGGCAATGTTAGACCACGTCCGATTCCTAGCAGATTTGGCAGTAGACTTCCAGCTAGTCCCGCTAAAAGTGGAGCGAACGGAATAATTCCTCCTTGTTTTATTTGATTGCATATGCATTTGTGTTCTAGTGTTGGCGATTTTGTTGTTGGCGATTTTGTTGTTGGTGATTTTGTTGTTTTCTTTTTTTTTTGTTGGCGATTTTGGTGTTGGCGGTTTTGTTGTTGGCGATTTTTTTGTTGGCGATTTTTTTTTTCGTTGTGGCATTATAATATATCAATTACATAAAATTCACAATTTTTTTATTCCACTTCCACGAATGATACCACTACCCTCAACAGCTTTTTTCGTTGCGCCAGATATTGCTCCCGACGCTGCTGCTAGTCCTAATGTACCTAACATCGGTAACATTTTTGGTATTATAGTGCTAGCTAGTATTGATAATGCTGGACCAAGAAAACCACCTTTGACGACGATGTCGTTTGCCATCGCTGTTATTTGTGCGGCACTTAAATTTAAAACAAAAGGTTTTTTGCGATCGTATTTATTTTCTTGATTTTTGGTTAACATTAATTTTGTTAAAATACCTGTTTGAGAGCCGGGATTAATCTTTAATGATACCTGTCTCTGCTTTGCAATAGCAGCTGCTAATTTTTTAACTTGACCATCAGTCAAATATATTTCTTTTACAATATATTTTGTCATCTTATATAACGATTGCAGATTAAACTTGGACTGTCATTTTACCTCCAACGGAATCTATCGTAACAAATCTGTCGCTGCTCACTAACGTGTATACATACAACTGCGCTACTGGAACTGCTCCTAATGTCCAGGTAATTTCAATATCAGCTGTTGAATCAACTAATCTCTCGCTATGTTTGCTAACATCAAAATAAAATATTGGATAAAGTGTACGAAATTCCTCTACTGATATTTGAGATCCATCTTCAACGTCTTGATATTTTTGTACTGCGTCGAGCAGGTACATGTACGGTCGAGTAACATTTTTATTAGCATCATCTGTAAAATTGCATTCTATGGCTCGTTCTGGATACTGCTTCGAATTTAGTCTAGCATATATTCGTCTAACATTAGCGTTATTAAATATCGCATTATTTTGTTCTTGGCTATTACGTTGCGCTTGCTGTTGAAATACGACAAACAATTGTCTCGACAGTTGTTCGCTTGATGTTGTTGTAACTCGCCATGTGTAGTCAGTAGTATTTGGAACCGCTGTTTGATATATTTTATGCTGCTGAAAATAAATTTTGTTTGTATGTTTCTCAAGCATACTATTTAGTTCTGCCGCTTTTGTGATTGACGGAGTTATACGCGGCATCCACAGCGCAAGTTTGTTTATGATAAACTGTACATCAGCTCCACCTGACCTAAACAGACAGTCGTTTTGTTCTGCCCGATCTAAAATAAGTGTATGTTTAACTCCACGAAATACTTTATCATAATCACGACAAAAGCCAAAAATCATACTTAATGGCAGCATCATTGTAATTTGACGTGATCCTGCTGTAAGTGATCTTCGCCTAGCAAAACCTTCATTATAACGTGGATTTTTTACGTCAATTGTGTTGTTGATTAAATCTAACATTGCGACAGCATCTACAACTGCTCCTGGTGGAGTTATATTAAGATTAATACAAGCTGCAGTAAGTGAGACTCTCACAGCGTCTGCGTTAGCGCCTGCAGCTGGTGTGACTATACCTAGTGCGGCTGCATTAACAATAAGAAAAGTTCTTACAATTGGAAGATCTGCAGCAGCATCAGCTCCGTGTACCAAAACACCTTTCGAGAAAAGTTCGGTTGATTCAGCTACACCTTGTCCAGTATCTTTAAACCACATCATGTTCGTTGCAGTTGATCTCGAGTAATCATCGGAAAACGAAATAATATTTAAGATTGTACTTGCAACTTGTAAGTGACTTGAAATATCTTCTACAGTTTGATTAGCTAGTTGATATCTTGCACTTTTAAATAAACACCAGCCGTTATTTATAAGAGCTACTTCTGCTCCAGCTGCAATTGCAACAGGCGGATTAGCTACTGTCATAATCTGACCGCGAACTTCTAACATTGCCTTATGAGGTAGTAGAAATGCATCTTCGTCTCGAGTATGAAATGTTCTAATACCAGTTTTATTTGGTTCATTAGAATTTTCATCGAGATACTCAACGTACTCAAATTCTGTTACAGTGTCATCGGTGTCATAAGTTTCTGCTAAATTGAGATAATTTTTAACAGACATTTTTTATTTATTAGATTATATAAAATTTTATTGCGGCGCCGTTACTTTAGATATTAATTTTTGTATAATCTGCTCGCCTTTCGGTGATAAAAGTTTTTTCGTTGTTGTTATCATAGCACGTTGAGTTTCTTTTGTTGGAGCGATTTCTGATATAGCTTGTTTTATATCAGATGCAGACGGTGGATCTCCTTTTATTTTATCAGCTATTTTTTGTCCCACCGCAGTTCCAGCGGCAGATGCAGCCCCAGTTGCAAAAGCTTTACCTGCGTCTAGTGCAATTGGTGCAACTTTACGCGCGATTCCCGGAACATTTTCAATAACTTTAGTAAATATACTTCCAAAAAATCCTCCTACTATTTTTCTTCGATAAATTTTTTTCCTCTGTTTCATTATATTTGAGGTTGTATAATTTTTATTGTCAATCACGAAGTCGCAAAACTTTGTTATTGTACGCGCCTATGCAACGCGCAGGTGTAAATAATATGTAACAATTTCGTTATTCACATCTATTTGTCTCCCCGACTGGTCTGTTAATTGCATTGTGATGCTTGTGATTTGATTCTCAACAGTCAACGGATAATAGATAATATGCCTCGGATTAATTTGCATAAGAGATCCTGGCGGAACTTCTGGTGAGAAACTGTAAATTGTTTGTCCCTTACTGCCTTTTGATGTGTGAGATCCAGATGCAATAGAACAATTGACAAGTATTGTGTTTACTTCTGTTATATTTACTGGCAGTTCACCGTCATATGTAATAGCCTGATCAAGAGCACTATAAAGTTTACCAGTGAATCCTATCAGTTGTGAAATACTTTTTTCTCTTGGTTCAAAATCGATAGTCATATTTTTCAGTGTTATCCTAGCTCGTAACGTGTTATAATTCGCTGCCAACTCGAAATTATCAGCCACACCACCAGCTTTTGTTATTATTTCTTTTATAACCCTGTTTAGATCAGAAATGTTATAAGCTCCTTGTGGAGTTTTTAATCTTCTTGTTATAGATATTGGAGATGCTGTAACCGGAGTAAATGAAATTTCATCATTAACATCAGTTTTCACGTTAGCCATGGCATTCCAACAAGTGCAGGAAATTAATCCAATCTCATATTGTTTAGCAGGATCTAGTTGTATTGGCGGATTGTAATTTACTGAAAAATTTGTGCTATTTTCTGTCGTTTGACTCGAGTCGAACAATAGTGTTGTTGACATTGTTATTTATTATATTTTTTTATAAAATTAAATCGCCTAGATTAAGTCCTTTGATTTATATTAAGTCGCGGTGTAAAGTTTCATACTCATCAGATGTTAATAAATTTTCTGATCTTAGATGATCAAGTATGTCAATGATTTCATTATCAATTTCAACACTAGCATTCCCAGCTTCTTTAGATGATATTAATAACATTAATCTACCTATCATTTCAGTAGTTGATGTAAATATTTTTACACCAGTTCCTGTTTTTACTTCTCTATTTTTTTCTATACGATTTTTATCGAGTGTAATAAATTTTCTTTTAAAATTCCACCCCTTACCAAAAGGTTTTTCTCTACTATTTTCTGCTGTTTTTTTAAACATCGAAGCAATAATGCTATGTCTCATTCTATTATAAAGTAGATGCATATTCTCAATTTCTGTAACCGTGTTTATTTCATTTTCAGCATCAATTCTGTCTCTTTTTATTTCATTTAATTTATTGATTAATGTTTGATATTCTACATCAGTCCACTTATTTATATTATCAATATCTTTTATATTTTCTTTATTTTTAAATTCATCATACTCATTATCAGTTATCGTATTATTTGCTTTTTTTATAAAAAAAAGTCTTTGCTCTCCAACTTCTAAAAACCTTACAGTAATATCACCGACTCTTTGTTGCTCCTCTCTGATATCTTTTATGTCTCCTGATAAATTTGTTATAATATTTTTTATTTCTAGTGTTGTTAACTCTGCTAATCTTCGCTCAAGTTCCAGCGGATTATTTTTCAACCGATCTGTTTCAGCTTGTCTAGCAGCAGGATCAGCTATATTTACTGTAAGTGCCTCAATTAGTTTTCTTTTTTCCTCATCAGATCTAGTAACAATTTTTGCAGCAGCTGCTTCTTGTTGTTCCTTAACTAATCCAACCAAACCTTTTTCCTGCAGTTGCTTAAGTTCTTCTTCTGATAGTGGTTTAGTTTCAGGTTGTTTCCCAAGTAGTGCTTCAGTAACTGGTTTGAGAATCGTAGCTGTTGTTTCTGTAGCAGTTACTTGTCCACGTCGTGCTTGCTGTACTTTTTGCTTAAGTGATGCCTGAGATTGAGCAAGTTTTTTTAGATCTTCTATATTTTTTCTATATTTTGCTCGTTTGTCCATTATTATTATAAATTTTATAAAACTAAAACGCTTTACTGTAAGTAAGTGTCAATACAACAGCGAAACATTTTAGTTGGATCATTTGTAAATTTATCAAATAAGAAAAAGTTGTATTTATCCTTTGTAGCATTACGATAAAGTTCAATAAATTTATCTTTTGTTACGTCACCGCATTGCTCGCTCGCAATATTTCTGACGTCAACATTGTCCAGTCCTGGAAATAATATAAAACAACCAGTATTTCGCCGAATAAATTTGTCAACATTATAATATCCTTGAGCGAGATAAACAGAATTACACTGTTTATTACGTGACAGTGAAAAATATGTTCTTATTTTATTTATCTCCATGTTATTTAGCGGAATATCATCAAAAACTACTATCTTATGTTCATCTGCATCAAGTTGATTAACTGGAATAAGATCTTCTGGCTGCTTAATTATAAAAAAATTTTCACCAGCCTCAAGATCATCACGAAGCTTATCATTATACTTGCTTAAGAGTTCATACTTATCTTGCTGTGGATTGATTGTGTAAATATAAACTCTATCGTAGTTAAAATTACCACCAAGAAGCAAGTTCATAAGCAAATTTGTTTTTCCCGATCCAGTTCGCCCAACAATAAGATAATGACAATCAGGAAGTTCATTGTCATGTTTATGCTTCACCAGCCTCTCTGTATCAAAGTTTAATATCGACGAATTTGCCATTTTATATAATATTAAACTAATGTTGATAATTTTATATAAGACAGTAAATAATGAGTTACTATACAAAATTTGGAACACTAGCAGGAGATTTATCAACAGAAAATTATCAAGGTGACTTATCTAAGTATGCAACTCTTGATCAGCTCAAAAATGAAATCAATAATTTATTAAATATTGCAAGTGTAGATCCAAATGAAGTCGTAGTTTTCCAGGACAAACAAGGACGATTAAAGACGAGTAATGTACAACTGTCAGATGTACTTGTACGAAATCAAGCTGCGGTTGCTAATAATATCGTTACTTTTAACAATCGAGGTAAGATACAAGATTCTGGTATGTCAGTTAATGATTATGTTAAAAAAGCTGGTGATTTATTTAGTGGGAACATTGTTATGAACCAGAACAAGATTACATACCTTGGAGACCCAACTGAGGACGGTGACGCTGTAACAAAAAAATATGTTGATGATCAGGAATCAAAGTATATGTCAGTGAACGGTGGTATAATGCGTGCATTTCTCAACATGAACAATAATGGCATTAATAATCTCAGAACACCAGAGACAGATTTTGATGCAGTTAATAAAAAATACGTCGATGATAAGGAAGTTCCAATCAGTAATGAAATAACAGCAATCAAAAATGAATTTCTTAGTCACGTGAACACGTTTTTAAGTTTTCGCAGAAACATAAACAGAACCAATAATGAATTTTTTGGAAGTCCACCAAATGTTGATATTACACTTGCAAATATTAATAAAAAACTCAACGATATTATCATTGGGATTCCTAATATTATTGAAAAAACGAATCTAATTAAAATTCCTCACAAACAGATAAAAAATATTGTGTATACTGTTGATGCTGGATCTGATACATGGACAAATCAAAACAACACTCTCAAATATACCGCATCAGTCACAGGTATGTATAGATTGTCCGTATATAATGGTTTAATAAAATTTAGCATATCTTCACAGATTTATCGCTCGACTGATAATTTCTCTGGAACTGTGACTGTGTTGTTAAACAAAAATGTCGAAGAAACTTTTACGCTAGTAATAGATAACAAAAAATCAAGTTCAGTATATTATTGGTGGTGTTTGGAATTTGTAGGTGAGTTGGATGTACCTATTCTTATAATTGAAACCTGAGACTATGTAAACAAATATTATAATGAAAAGAAATATAGTTGATTTCAATCATATTTCAAAAGATATTCCAAAACAGGATGTGGATGCACTAATACAATATTACAAATATTATCATAAAAAACTTTGGTGCGTGAAAAAATGTTACAAATACTACAATAAAATACTTCGAGTAATATCATATCTGCCTTTGTTAATAACCAGTTCTGGTATAATTTCAAGTGGGATATCATTAAACCCGTTTTTGCTAATAATATCAGGCATTGGTGTTTCTTTTACAACTGCGTGTAAAAAGATAGAACCTCGACTCGCGACTAAAAAAAATAGTTGCCAAACGGCTAGTATCACCTATAAAAAATTACTTGATCAGATACGATCTTACTTGCGTGGCATACAATATGATATGGACGATTTAATACGCGAGTTTCGTACTATTGACAGTATGTTAACAGATATTCTACCAATGAGAGTTAGTAGGTATGAAAAAGATTATCAAAAAAAGTATGATATAACGTAAAATTTTATCTAAACTTAATAATAATGTACTTACCTTTCTCGCTTTGTTAATATCCGCCACAATAATTAAGCTCCACTATTCCAAACGTTAAAAATATCACAGGTGTAATAATTTCCGCTTGTGATCTTTCTACTGGTCAAACTCCTGCAGACTGATTTATAAAGCGCGTCTTGCCTTTTATATACTGCATCAGTCTAGTTCGAGAACATTCTACGCATGCGCATTACGTTCTGGCAAATTCTATATAATCACGCGATCTCTATATGACTCATGCAATAGTTATGCTTGAGTGAGTTACCTGTGTACCTGGCTCATAGGTAAACAAGCGGCTACATATACCTTATTAGGTAATGTAGTTGAAGTTTTAACATGGCAGGGGGGGGGGTAATGTGTATTTGTTTGGAGGGTGGGAGTAGTAGTAGAGGAAAAAAAGGGGTTGGGCTAAAACCCTGGTTTATCTTTACTACTACTGTGTCTTCAAAAGCAGAGATTTTTAAATCCAAATATGTATTGCCAGAGTTTTGTGTTAATGCGTTTGCCAGGAGAGCAACAGCAAACCCATCACTCACTACCACCAGCAATAACATAGCCTCCACTACAAATTTGAATGTTTCAATGATGGCAGCAAATATTGTAAGAATAATCACCCCGAGTATTGGAGAAATATGAAATTATGTGAGATGAAAACCGTAGATCTAAATAGCATCAAATTCGGTGAGTAAAAATGAAGTGCATCCCGCTAGAGGTTATGCCTGTTCTGTAACATCTGTGCAACAAATGGAAATAAGATAAAATAAGCTTATTAGACAAATCTATTTCCACCACAGAATATTGAGTTCATGCAAAATGCAAATGAATATAATCACTAAAAATTCCACTAACGAAAGAAAATTAATTATTGTTAGTCTTCATGTGAACATTTGAATCACATTCAAAAGTAAAGAAAAAAGTAATGGCTCGTTGAGACCTAAACGCTTCATTATCAACCACTCGACTCATTTTCTCAATAACACATACGCAAACGTAACATCAACGAACATATACAGTCACAAATAAGTACAACTCCATTTTTAGACTTATTTACTACAATCTCTCACAACCCCCACACGCACATATATATTTATAAATTCAGTGTTTCCTTTACAAACTCTCTAACACCCACCCACACTTACACACAACAAGACGAATATATTGATATATTCAGTGTGTCTTTAACGGTAAAAACTGTTGTGCACTTCAGCATATTCCTATAAATATCATTAAACTATTTGGGACAACAAGCTCTTATGGCATTTTATTGTAATTACTATGAAAATAATTATTGCTAATTTAATTCTGATTATGTCTGGAGATATGCTAACTGGCGAATAATATAGCGTATATTCAGTTGAAAGCATCATCTGAGTGTAAACACAAAAAAGATGATTATTGTATCGGACCTCTTGGTTTTGCAGGAAATGACAATCACATAGGTGTCATTTTGCAGTTTCCGGAAAAGTCACCCGCACTATCATTCTAGCGATTCTGTGGTCAAAAACTAAGTAACAGAAAGTAGGAAAACCAGCAAATTTGGTACAGCTTAACAAATAGTTTATTTATCAAGGTTATAAAATGACAATGAAAGAGGAACGTACAATATTATGACTTTAATACAAAATAGTCCTAAACGTTCTGCACAAGTCCAAAAGAATATAATGTTCCGGAGGAATTATAGATCTTCGAATGTACTGGAATAAAAACAGTCCTGATTGTCCAGAACTCCTTGAATAAATACACAATAGTTCCAGAATATTAGTTTAGTCCTATGAGCACTTAATAATTCAAATTAATAATCCAAGCACATGTATCCTCTCAAATTATATCTAAACACAACAATAAACACATCTGCAGGCAGACTGATATTAAGGCAATATCATAGGAAATAACAATCCGAAAGAGGAATAAATTAATTGCTCATTTTCTCCTTTTATACTCACATAAGGGCCAATAACGGAATTTTCTCCTACTTACTACGTGACATTTCGCAATACCCAAAATCGTAAAGGAACCCACTTAAGAGACTCATCCAATAGGAAATAACTTAATTCTGCAAAGAACCCACTTGACTGACGTATCCAATTAGAAATAACCCCAAACTCGTAAACAGGTTTATTATAAACATTATTATGAATGATCGTAAACACCTATTTATGGATCCTATTCAATCTACGTGCCAAATGTGAACACAATATAGATACAATCATGTACAAAAAGTTACACAAACTGTAGATGTACATCACATTTTTAAATGTAAACTATTTCAGAAAATGCAACAAAAACTATCATGAGTTTTTATCGGATGTATCCAGTTTAGTACCACCATACAAAAGACAGTCCCAGGAGCTTCTAAACATATAATGATGCACAAATTAAGGAAATCTCTGTTTGGTGGGAATCACATGTCATCGCTGCCTAATCCTTGTAGATGTAGAATATCAACTTCCAACAAATCTCTCTCTCTCTCTCTCTCTCTCTCTCTCTCTCTCTCTCTCTCTCTCTCTCTCTCTCAACCATATTCATTCAGACTTGCACGTTTACCTCATCAAGTAGAATTACCGAATAGTACAAGTTAGTATGTTACTTTCACATAATTGCAATTATAAATATAAAGAAACATGAACTTTTATGACATTTTAATGAAAGTAGATGTAAGCTCATCTTCTAGCGATTTTTGAAGGAGATCATTAATGTCAAACCCTGTTAATAGTGATAAATGATTAATGTGTCAAACCTTGTTACTAGTGGTAAATGACCATATGTCAGACCTTGTTCCTAGTGGTAAATTACCATTCGTCAAACCTTGTTACTAGTGGTACATGACATTAACATGTCAAACCTTGTTACTATTGGCAAATGACATTAATATGTCAAACCTTGTTACTAGTCATAAATGACAATATGTCGAACCTTGTTAGTATTGGCAAATAACATTAATATTTCAAACCCTGTTTCTAGTGGTAAATCATATCAATACGTCAAACCTTGTTACTAGTGGTAAATGACATCAATACATCCAACCTTGTTAGCGGTAAAAATAATTTTGTTCAAACATTTTAATAACCAATGTAACCAATATGACTTTAGACAACAGCACATTTGGTAATTCTGTCAACAGTTGAGATGTACTCACAGCTTTTTCACCCAATAAAATATCTAATGGAATCTTTCAATCAAAATATTCGTATTTTTAGAAGTAGACCAATGACTCTTTCAAGATGGATGAAAACATTTGCTATTCTTTTTGTATTTTTTACGTCCGTTTCTTAAGATAGGTAAAGTTGGAATAACTAATTTTGCAAGACACAGTGCAACGTTATCTGCTATACTGAACCACGTTTTTGCCATGACTATGTCTCCTGGATGTAAATGATTTGGTTAAAATACCACAATTATCAACAATATGCTTTTCATACGTCCTTCCTTACCACCCGATTAAAAAATGTTAATGAAACTTGTTGAGATATACTGATAAGACATTATACAGTTTGATGATGCATGCAATTGGAGAAAGTATATACTTTATTCCGAAAACTACTACACTTCTCAGTAAATAGTTCAAAACGGTCAAGTATAACTACTAAATCTTTACCAAAAGACCTTCTAAAGCACGTTAAAATAGATTTATGTATATTTTCACTTTTTTGTCTATTCCATCAGGACACCGAGTCGAGTAGAGCATCATCAAAACTTCTCTAACAGTATATACTTGTATAGTTAGTTGATAGTCCATATCTCTGTAAAATAATTAATTGGCTGTTAGTTGATAGTCTATATCTCTGTAAATTAATTAATTGGCTGTTAAATTAGGCCTAATAAAAGTTGTTGGCATTTTGCGTTGTTGGCATGTTGACATAATGTTTGCATCATTAGACACGTGCTCTTCGGTATACCTGAATGTTATCTAAGAATTAAACAGAGTGAAAACAAATATATGAACAAACCTTTTCAGGTACACATGCTTTTGTCTATCATAAATGGAATAACTATTAATGTAACATTCTGCAGCTCTTATACGTCTTGGGTTGTTGCCTTGTTCAGACTCTGATAATGCCGGTCATAACAGTCTGCACTTCTTTCTCACGAGTATTTCTAATGTAGAGAAACACTCAGCACTAAAAAAGGTTTTGTTACTTTAAAGTCGTCAGTGAATTGTACAGTGTTAAGCAGATTACTGTCTCCTGTCTGTCACGTCCAAGATATTTTCAACGGTACCAAATATGCAACTGCATCAGACTCTTTCGTTTCTGTTCACCGTTGATGAGAGTTCCATATCTATCTAAAGATGTTATCGGTGTTTGATTCTTATATACGAGGTAAGAGGAAGACGGGCTGATGTTAAAGTTCCGATAAGCCTTTGTCTAATAAAATAAAATTTACTTCATATTCTATGCTATTTTATAGCAGTTATAAAGTATATCTCCTTATAATCAGACAGTTTTGTTATGTTCACAATACTTGCTCCGGGGTATTTTTTATTCGGTTCGGAGCATCCATCCATCCGGTGAAGATTGATTGCAAGATTGCACAAGAGACATTCAACTTCGACACTGTACATTTGGGTAGTGGTTATGTATATTTAATTTAATTGTTTGTTTGTTTGTTTTAAATTTTTAATTCCATTACATGTTATCGTAATGTAATACTTAGTTCGGTTCTGCTTGACCTGACTGATTATTTTTACTTTTTATTCCATTGACGCAAACTACTAACATTGTATCTAGTTCTTGACCTCGTTCCAAAATCAATGACAGTTTTGGTAAGCAACTTCTTTTTATTTTTTTAAAAATCTTTCACAGAGTAAGAATCTTTAAGTCAAGGTCATACCTGGATTACGTTACGAGTAGCATACAAACTTCTTTTATTTCCAGAAGAAGGAACTTTTGACCCTCATCCAGGAACCTGTTTTGCGTCTTAGTTAGCGTGTAATTGTCGTTTTTCATAGAAGTTTGTCAGTCGGGCTCCAAACAATTGACACGTTAAGTTGTTACTATGTTGTGACCAGTTTGGGTTGAATTTTTATTTTCTTCAAATTATTGAATTTCAAGTGATTCTTTTCTCTAGAAATACATACGTGCTGCTACAAAATTGTTGGATAAAGACATTTATTGGAATTGATACTGAATTCAAAACTGGAATAATATTTTCTGTGATTCAACAAAGGACTGTTGACACAACAGCACTTCGCTGACCACAACAGGCGTCATGGCCTTCCATTTTGGATTTCGTCGTGACTCGAACTCAATTTCATTCAGGACTGTTTATTACTAGGACTTCTATTTTTAATTTTTGGATTAGTTTAGGATTTAATCCGTAAAACGTAAGTTCTTTTTTCTTAATGTTTCACTTTGTATTCTATGGAAATAAATTATTTGTTATATTTTACAAAGATTGTTGTCTTCACTCTTTTCTGTTTCTGATTTCAAGAGCATAGACTCGTAACAGTAGTATATTTGTATATGTAGATGACCCGGTTATATTTTCAGGAAATTAGATCAGTTTTGCTGCTGACTTAACGTAATCAGTAAGTTCAAATAACAATAAAGGTCACGACAAATATTTGAAACAGAAACATTCAAGTTAACTTTGACTAAACACAATTTTCTTAATTGTTTTAAATGATCGATAATACTATACCCTAATAATTAAACTATGACGATTATATACAGTTGATTACTTATACTTTCCATAAACTGAATCATTCATTGAATCGATTGTTTATAACTTTCATAAAAAATGCAAATTTAAACTAGCACCATACCATTTTAAAGACGTGCCGGTGTTGTTACATTCATCCTTCCCTTCTCAGCAAACACCAATTAAAAGACAATATTAAATGTATACACTTTAGCTGCAGCTACTGTTATGTATATTTAAGTTATACTGTGTGCTTGACGTTTGTCCGTGATTGATGATTGTGAGTTGAGTTGTTCTATGCCTGACATTTGAGATGATTGTATGTGGCAAACAAGATAGTACTAGAATCTGAGTAGCTTGATTACGAGTTAGTGGAACTTTGCATTAGAATGATGAGTATTCAAGAACATGCAATTGTGTCATGTGTCAAATACGGATGTCGAAAATATAGGGAACAAATTATTCATTCCAGTTTAAGATCAGTCTGAAAGATCATTTATATTTATGTTCAGATATATTTTTAGAGGAATTAATTGAATTATTTTTGGAGAATTATAAAGTGCACATTGACTACTTGACTAACACATTACTTTGTGATTATTGTGAACTAATTCAAGACTAGTGACATTCAAGATTCAATACTTAAGACACATCTGGACATTCCCGACTGCTGGTTCATCAGGACATTCATGACTATTCGAATTGATTTGGAACAGTCTATACTTTAGGAATATTTGGAATTTAATTTACAAAACTGTTTCTTACATTTTCACTTTGTAACTTAGAGAAGTCAATTATTAATTGATTTTACTAAACATGCTGGCTTTGCTTCTTTCTATACAATGTTTAAGACCTATAGTCGTAACAGTTACACAAGAATTCAAATTATACCACCATTCATGCAAGAGTAGGGCCTGCATTTCAGTAGGTTCTTCCCTTTGGTTACAAACTTCTGGAATCATGTAGAAACGTGCATTTTCCGCGAGGAGCATTTATTATACAGAATTTAATGACAAACGGACTTTTAATAGCTACCTACGTCTCGAACCACTCGGAAGATATTTGTTTTCTTTAATTGTTTAGTGATAACAAACATTAAACCATGGAGTACATATCCTAAGCAGATGCCACATGTTAATCTACCATTGGATTAGTGCAGGTAGTGAGCAAGTTTATTACAGACATTGTTGATGTTTGCTTTCTTTCAGACCATGATTAAGATCTGCGCTTGACAATATATAGTGAATACTGGAAAGTAACATAAAACAGAACATGGTGTATACGTCTCGTCAAAGTATAAAGCATATACAGAGGCATTAAGTTCGGATTATTCCTAAAACTTAGCCTAATTTTAGGACCAGGTTTTTTCCATTCACACAGGCTATTCGTGTTATGTTTAAATCATGACAAAGCTTTATAATATTGTTTGTCATTGTTGTATGACAAGGCTACTTCAATGTGAGCACTATATTGAATACAAAATTTTCCGAATGAGCTGCTTAAGCGCTTTTTTCCGTTTAATGTTAATATTGATGAAATGTTTCCTAGATTTCCTCATTTTTGTTGCTGTCCCAAGCAATACAAATACATTGAGAATTTAAACATACACATAAATCAGATGCATAAAACGTATGATGAAACTGCGAGAATATCGATTTATCTCTAGCCATTATCATTGCTAAGTTGTCTCAAGTGAATCATAAGAACTGAATAGGAGTAGCTGTATATGAGTATAGTGGACAATTCATAATTATATATAGGCGCCCATACGTTTACAGAAAAATGCCTCTTGAGGAACAAAAGGGAAATCCTATGTTAAATTGGTCCATAGGTTTAACATGGAAATGGGTTTATAGGGACAAACATGTTTATGGAGACAAACAGTAACAATCTTACAAGCGGCTGAGCTCAGTTTGTGTGAAATAGTAACATTGGTGGGGTTGAACTCAATAGGCGACGCTATAAGTACGTATTAGAAATCCTATGCTCAATGTGTCTATAGGTTTAACATGGAAATGGTGTTACTGGGACAAAGTTTTTATGGGGACAAAGAGGTTTATGGGCAAATATATTTATGGGGACAAAAGGATTTATAGCGCAAATGTGAAAGAGTATTGGTAAGTTTGCATTGTTATAGGCCGTTTTCCTTTAAAATATTTGTGGGCACGTACGGAAAATCTAATGTTAGCACTTTTAGATACAAACCTTGATTAGTGCTATTTAGCACACGCGTTTCGATTACAATCCAAACACACACTTTACGATCCAACACCCAGTTTTTGATTAGTATCCAACCACAGCACATATACAATAGAGCACCAACGGTTTGATTACTATCCAAACTTTATAAGGGTCAACTGGAATTTAACAGAGGAATAGCTATCTGCCATCATTCACCCCATATAAACTATGCAAAACGTCTTGTGTAGTGTTTAAAATTCACATACCAACTATCCGAACAAATGGGGTATGGTGTAAAAGAAGGAGATGAAATCAAACAAACATTCTATCCAACACATCACATCTACCATCCAACACCCCATACACACTATCCAAAATCCCTTTTCCGATGATTGTGTGTGTGTGTGTGTGTGTGTGTGTGTTGTTTTAAGTCATTTAACCATATTATACAAAAATCAATACTCGACAACAATGGGTGGCCAGACTGGCAAACACTTTTTATGGCTAAAGTACCTACGTGATGGAAAATATTCCTTCCAATTCGGTACGCGATAGTGAAGGGAAACATGACAGAGATATGTATATATGTATGTATGTATGTATGTATGTATGTACCGGTGTGCATGTAGGCATGTATCGGTATGTAAGTATGTACACTGTTTTTATAAGATACGTACACAGCTATCTATCTAACTTGCTTATCTGTTGTAACAAACTGGTCTGTATCAAAGAGGCATGTGGCACGCTTTCTTAAATATGTATTGTTCTCATTCGTTTCCCACGTCTAACACCAACCCATTTGAAAAGAAGTTCATCCCTAGTAGATTGGGCTAACATTATATGAATATTTTTCATAGCTTTATTGTAAAGTTTGATGTTTATGTTTCAAATGATATCAGAGGAGTTGTGTCACTTTAAGTACTCATTACGTCATACACATAATCTAGCATGCACGCTATGCAGTACATAATTAGGGCACGGGGGAATGGGTAACATGAGGAACAAATTTAGATTCTGGTAGTTTAATTATTGGTAACTACGGAGAGAGGGGTGGGGGTAGGGAACTAGACCATCTACAAAGGGTTATCAAATGGAAATTGGTCTGTGGATACAGTAAGTTTATCTACATAGGTGAGATACCTAAAGCTGCCTACGTGCAAAATATCTTGTAACTGCAATTTTTTTAGATCGATTTCTAACATTGAAAATTTCTCTGTATCGATTTGCGAGTCATTATAATTCTCACGTTCAGTGGTGGCTAGAAGGACACATTACCCAAACTCTGGATCAAGTAGCGTCTAGTTACTATACAGGTTCGGTCCGATTTATACTTTCAAAACAGGACTCGAGAGCAAGTATATACTGTAGTACAACACAATATTTATTTCATATCAGTTGGCAATCATTTGATCTCTATTTACAAGTACCTAACGCAAAGGCGAATATAAATTTTCAGTGGTCGCAGATATTTCATACATGTTATATTGATCTCTGACTAATAAAAGAAAAAGACAGAAACTATAGCAGTCTGCAAGCGAAATATTTTTAAATTTGTGACTCTTATGTATGGAGGGAAAAGGGGTCGCTTGTCATTGGTACTGCACCAACGCTGACTCATAAATTACGTTTGCTAGAATATGTTAATTTCACCGTTTCTTAATATGCTTAACATAACTATCATTCCTCAGATTTTATATAAAGTTTTGAAAATGGAGATAATTAAAAAAAATATAGAGCAAATCACTGTTGTTAGTCAGTCTTGTAACTGATTTATTCATCTCCATCTCATAGAGAAATTACATCCATTCATCTTTCTACAGATCCGTCTTAAGCAAAACTAATTTGGAAAGAATAAACAAGATAAAAGAAACGATACAACGATTCTAAAAAGGTTAACAATAATGTTTAACTCGGGGGAATGTATAATATCATCCTGTGTTGATGGATATTACATAGTTACTTTTGCAATTTTTAATTTACAGAATATGAAATATAAAATATAACCTTGTGTCATTTTATCATGCGTTAGATAGTCTTTATAAATGACTGCCGACAAAGACCACCTGCAGAAGGAAAAAGATAGTAATAGCTTAACGTATATCATCTTTCATATTGTTTGTTGGACATTTTGATTCTTTTATCCTTGCTGAGCATAAGCGATGAAAAGGATGAAGTCGGTGCATGTTTGATTAATTTTTAGGAATCATGGTTGCTAATGGTTACCGTGCTGGACTTGCATCCGAAAGAGTGCAGCTCAAATAATACTATCAGATCAGTCAGTTTCCTTGGTTTGTTCTTGACGCCTTGGACAAGACACTGCTCGAATTGCCTTCATGGTACTTGTGTTGATAAGCCGTAAAAGAAACCCACTAAAACGAATTTAATGGTAAGACGGAATATTTATGCGTTGTTAGCTACGCACTTTAAAGCCTTATCTCCTTTGAGGTAATATAATATATCCCCACATTACTAAAATGTATATATCCCCGTCATGCTCTATAGAGGGGCCATTGAGTGCTATCCACGTGCGTCTGCAGAAAAACAGATCCGATAACATCCCGACCTAATCACCAATCCAGAAATTCGTTTCTGCTGATTAACATACGAAGGACCTTTTTGAATGAGAATATATTTGATAATGAAGATTATCACTGAATTCAGCTAGGTCGAGCTAGACGTTTACCTATTTATGCAAACGTTTGACCCGAGTCACTATTCTTCTTTGATTTAGAAATGTGTCCTTTCGCTCACTGTTTGACTCTAAAGTTGCCTCTTCATCGCAAATTAAATAAACATTTATAGAACAGAAATTGACTGAATCTAATTCCGTACTTGGCTTCATTTTCAGAAGATCTAGGTCAAATCCGATCTTCAGTTATTAGTATTTGTCAAAATGTCCTTGCTTTACGGCCATTGCTTGGTCCTGCATATTGAATTCTATCTATTCTTCGCTGATTGGATTCAAATTTAGTAGTGGATTTTATAATGAAGAGACGTATGTCTGTGTAAATTTCACCTATTTACATCACACTGTGACGGAGTTACGCACCTTTAGTTACTAAGCAATCTGCCGTAACATCGGTTATCAACGTAAGGAGAAATAAATAAATAATAATAAAATATAACCCCCAATCTACCCCCAACCCCAACCCCCCCCCAAAAAAATTACCCTATCCAGTTAAGCCATGTTAAACCTTTTACACACATTCATCAACGCATGCTTAGTACAGGTAGGCAAAAATCAGTGTCTTTAAAATGAAGTTTACTCTCAAGGAATGTATAAATCCCTTTATTTATTAAATACATGTACTCGGGTTTCGTTTTTTGTGTACAACGATACCCGAGGGTGACTTATGTATATTGTACAATATTTCGAAACAGTGAGTTCGGTTAATCCTATGCCGCTCGTGCGAAGTGCTTTAGATGGGAAAAACTGAATACATCAAGTGCACAGACGATGTAGGGTTGCATCGTCTGCATATAAATGCCTCACCGTAAGACTAAATCTTTACATTACGGAACGTCTTTTCAGTGAGCAGTCTACTTAAGGACTTGCACATTTTCAGCTCTAGAGGTATGTGAGTTATTTATTAATTTCTTATGGATAAGTTATAACTATTGTACTACCACGTTTATTTTCTATATAGCTTCGGCTTACGTGGTGTAATGCAAATATTTTCTATTCTTGTTTGTGACTTAGCAAGAGATTTATTTTAGCAATAAAGTTGTATTTTATTAAGAAAAGTTTAGTACCATAGTATTCATATCGGACACGGGTAGATTCACTTCTGAACCTGTTTATTACTTTGTAATGCTTAGCCGATAATGTAATTTGTATAGCTTACCGCACATAACGTCATTACTTGTGATCGTATATCTCCTTGTCATTCACAGTACACGGTGTTAGATTTATTTCCAGCTGATCGGAGCTGACCATGGTGATCAGAGCTGATCATGGTGATCAGAGCTGAATGTGGCAGCTGTGGAGCTGACCATGGTGTCAGGGTTGATGGGGTACCAGCTGTGGAGCTGACCATAGAATTTGACCATGACGGTTGTGGTGCTGGCCATGACGGCTTTGGAGCTGATAATGGAGCTGCCGATGGAGCTGGTTAAACGGAGCCCGTGCTGCTGATTGAACAGTGTGTTGCTGGTTGTGTAGCAGGTGACTGGGCGTTGCTGACCGATTGGTGGGCGCTGATTGCTTGATTGACCAAGAAATTGAATGGTGATCGGTGACTACCTGTAATGCTGACTGTTTGATCGACCAGTGTGACTGGTACCCAAGTATTCTGGTGACGGAGTGTTTGTATAACTCCATACATCTAATTTTTTAGCAGTGGGCTAATTTTGGGGTTTGTTATACCCAGTGTTTTGGGACTGTAAAGATATTTTGTATGATATCTGTCCCTTTGTTTTCATCATTTTACTATTTGAGTAAAGTACCTCATTTTTCATTGTTTGAGTGAGTATATTTTATTATGAGTAAAGTCCAATATTTTTACTATCTGAGTAAAATACATCATTCTTTTTGTCGGGTGAAATTACTGTGAATCATTAACCTTTGTCCTTTTACTGTGTAAGGTCATTTATTTGCATTCACATTTATGTTGAATTGTTAGGTTCGTGCGGATTGTGTTAATTTGTCCAATATTTAGATTTTATACACCCACGTATTAATCATAATTCTTTTCTCATTCAAGTCGTTCATCAATAAACATTGCATTTGTATCACCATCAAAAGTGTTCTTTTATAAATCCCAATAGCAACCCGGTTATCTCGTTACATTTACTCTCCTTAGTCTTTTCTTTCTGAAAATGCCGGATCATTAATGCATAAATATCCCAGCATAGTTCCTAGAATGGATAGAATAATGCTATTTTTCTTATAAAAAGTGCTATATTTAGCGTAATTGTATTTAATTTATTTCATGGTAGGTATCTGTGGACTTGTCCACAACTTTTATTCTGTGTTAATTCGATCGTTGGTTAGTATCACTGAGAATATTATGATCCTGTCTTGGAAATCGGTTTGACAAGACGATAAAGGCAGGTTAGGGAGACTTTTTTTTTTGCTCCTGAAATGAGTCGTAGTTTGGAAAGATTAATTTGATTTGATAACATATCACTATGACAGAATACTGAACTTTATCGGAGACCCAAATAGAATGATGGGAACGCGATGGAAGTTGGTTATGTAAGACGATGAAGGTAGGTAAAGTGACATAATGTCTCACTAATTATTGGCTATCTTTCTCATTAAAGTTTATTTATGCTATGAACAGGATCTTGGTTCTCAAAGTTAACTGGAGTTTTAAATCATCACCATGACAAAACAATAAGCAGAATACCGTGGACGGAAATTTTAAAAATAATTGTGGGGGTATAATTTTGTTATTTTTTTATACTACAGTCCTTTGTGAGTCTGATTTTTTTTTAAAGCCCTATTAGAGTTTCATTTACTACAGTACTTTGAGAATCTGAGTTAGGAAAGAAACTGTTTAATAGGTTACACATTCATCTACATCTAGTACTTTATATTTATGCAACATTTTCTGTAGGTGTGTATTTCAACGAGAATATGGTATGGGCAATTTAGCAGAAAGATGTCGTAACGTCATTGCGTTACATCCGGGTATTCTCTCAGGTGCGAGTCAACAATCAATATAGCGGAGAGTAAACATGGCCACTAGGTTGCGAAAGTATTGAAGGACGGGTCGACGTAGTAAGCTGCACAGCATAATTACAACTTGATTTTGTTATCATCATCATTGCTATCATCGTCACAATCATCATCATTATAATGATATTACTGAAGCAAAATATCAGTAATGTCAGAGACCGACCGTATACTTTTCCGAGGGCTTGGTGTATTGGGGGGGGGGGGAGGATGTGACCCTCAAATATCGTGAGAAAAAGTATTCTTACTCTGATTTGTAAAAAATATAAATCCGTTATATCTTGATGAATTATTCTTCTTGAGATGAGGAAAAACAATATATCCTTGATCATTAAAAAGTAGGTCCCTAACTCTTGGTACTTAATGAAAACTGAGTGTACACGTATTCCCTTATGGATGTTAATAATATATGGAAATCAAATAGTCACAATATAAATGTCATTCTTTTCAACTTGCCAGCTTGGCCGGTGATCTAGAAAGGGGCTGTATTAAGATTTGTCAGTTTCGTTTGTAAGCTATCTGGGGATTTGAATCTGTTGGCTGGCTTCACGGGTAAAGGTTCGAGACATAAATTCCTAAAATAAAGCTAGCATTGGACAATAAATCTGAGTTGAACTGGTGGAATGTGGCCACACGATTTCATTGCCAATTTTCAAAATGTCTGTTGCAGATGACAAGATCGTGAAAATCGTCCATTGACATGACATCTGTGCACATAGATAAGATCTTCCTTTTCCACGCTCTGTTGTTAACTCTTCATCAGAGGTATACTTAATATTAAAAACTGAACACCCTCCCATCGTCTGTATTTTACTAAGCACATGCTCCTATTGCACAAGACTGATGCAACATCATTTATATTGCAATGGATGAGTGCATCTTCTCTAGTGAGACTGACAAGATTTTACCTCTTGCGGAGACCCGGATGTAAACTTGTTACGTTATAGCCTTTTTCGAAAGCGACCATATACAAAATTGTACGAGTATTTGCACAGATATATATATATATATATATATGATATGTCTTGGAGCTGCACATAATCATATCACTTGTCCTTACGATTTCCAACGACATTATAATCATGCGGCAATCCTTTTATGACATGAAGTTATAACAGCTTTGTAAATATGAAATTAGTGTGAAAAATACAATTTTAATATGGGCTGTTGAGATTTGTTTTGATGATGGTGCAGTGGATTAAGTCACTAAGCTGTGTAAACAGAGACCAAGCTTGAACATTTTACTTTTTAGACTCATGAGTTGTACAAGGGTCTTGTTTGTGTAGAATTACAGAGATTAAATTTCCAGGGTCATCTCTTAGTCATATCTGCTTTGTGTTTGTAACATCTTAAAGCAATGATGGGTTGAAAGTGTGTGGAAAATATGTTTAATAGCTTTCTACTCACATTTTGGAAGTTATAACCCAGTTAACTCTGGTCCATTCACCAGTAATAATGGACAGAGTAAAAGTACTTTTACGTCAGCACCGATATAAATACACAGTCGTGTAAGAAGTAACTCCATAGAGGTATGGGCAGTACCTCAGTTGAGCCGAAATAAATTAATCTTACCCAAAGCGGGATGGTATGATCAAAACTTGATTTGTAAGGCTCATGTCATCTAATGAAACACTGACTAACAGACGTTCTCAAGACAACATGTAAAATGTAAATTAGACGAACTTAATAAAATCAATGACGGCATTCCCTTACTCTAAGCATTTTAATATGCTCATTGCAATGTTCGGCATACAATCCCCTGTACTCTCGTGTACGAAATGATTAAGGTAAACTATTATGTTAAATGCATTGTTATTTGCGTATCGACACAGGTGTGTGTGTGTGCACCTGCGAACACGTTTTTATGTCTGTAGTGATTCAGTCTCGCAATGTACTTATCTCAGGTCGATCTCTAATGCACAATTGTATCGTCAGTATTTCACCTCGTACAACTTGCCCGTCATCATCCAAAACGAATGTGTGTCAGCCGAGTACTATACAGATACACAGGTGCTGCGGGTGTAAGCGACATAAAATTACCTGGTTTCACGTTGATGAAAACCCAAACAGAATATTACCCTGAATAACTGTCGTTTCAGACCTGCTTTCATAACTGTTACTGACAGCGTCACAAATTAAATAGACCTAGGTCGTTGATGTTATCGTGACAATGTCAGGCGGAATATGATGTCCAGTCCCTTTAGGTCATGCACTCAGAATTTGTTTATTTTCCGAAATTTATTTGGGCGAGCTAAGAACTGTTCTCCATGATTACCGTCCAATTTTAACTAAATATTGCGGAGATTCAATGATGATAGCGGAGCGTTGTGTGGGCTCATGTTCACGTATAGCAATTTTAGAGTCCTTGCCAGTCAACACCGAAATTAGCCGGACCTCTTCATTTATTGAAATAATGTCGTACGTGCTTGTGGGAAGTTTTATAATACCCAAGTTGTTCCACCATCTGATGAAAATATAAATGTGCTATTTGCGCGCAGATCGCCAAACGGTTGGGATCGGATATTAGGACAACTGTAATGCACTCGCAACGATACTAATGCGATCTCGTGCGTGCGTGATTCCCTATTGGTAACAGTTGCAGAAAACTTCACACTGAATTCTGGCTTTGTTGAGGAGGTTGTGATCATAGGGGTAACGCTCTAGAATATTTACAACAACCGGTTGCATCTCAGCATAGATTTCGTATACCAAACGCTCTGTCTGAATTGTTTCAGAACTAATCATCGGTGTCCTGGTATCCATCATGAATATCTTCACAAGGCTAATGCATCAGCGCACGATATGTGTCTCTGTCCATGATGAGTTGGTGACAATTCGATGCGGTCTCATTGATGACTTTGGCACGTAGTTTCCCGCACGAACTAATCCCACAAGTCTTTCCATTTGATCAGCAAGGTCATTCGGGTCATACGGTCCTCCAAAACCGTCTTCTTGTTTTTCCTATTCTTCTGTGATTGCAGGTGTGGATGGAGGTGCAGATGCTACACGTCCCTGTCGCCTTTTTGTTGACTTAGTTCTTCATCCGCTGAAATGTAAAAGTCCTCTCTTTATCCGGTGATATTGAAGATCGTTAAAATGGGGTTGGTATGTGTTTTTATTAAGGTAGTTCTTATGATAACAATCCCGTTCTCGATACACTTACTGATACTGTAAATAATAGTCAAAGGATATTTTTGTTTGAGCTGGTGTTTGCTATTTTGTAGGTTTAGTCAGACCGTTTCCCTTTTATTTGTTCTGTTTTCCGAGCAATGTTTGCAGCTAACTCTTCGCTTAATGGCTCTACACGTCCTTGTTGTAATGATTTCTCTTGCATACGTTGCAGATCTTCTCCTGTTACATATTCAGGATCGGGGTCTCGAGGAAGTTGAGTGAGATTCTGCTTGCATCACTGGTCGCATTTGTAAACATTCTCTCCATGACGCTTCACCTTCTTTAGTTCTTCCTGCGGTAAATGCAATAAACGTTTACACAAACTGAATCCACCGAGCACCGGCAGCTTGTTTCTTTCCAGTAAACTCCCTGTATACCATTGTAGGTCATTCCTTATCCATGTATTTATCACGTGTCGTCGATGGCATTTTTATCATGTAGCCTTTCAAGTTGGAAGGTCCGTTAAAGAATTGGGGGGGGGGGCGCTGACAACTCTGAATTATAGTCAGGTGGCAGGTCTGATATTTAGTAAAATGCTTCTCTAAAGTCTTTGTCAAGTACATGGGTACCTTTTGCGAGCACACCAACGGATTTCCCAATGTCACCAGCATCTTCGTTGACTTCGCAATCGCCTGTGGCAAACGGGTGACATACTCTGCAGTTGCTTGTGTTGCTTTGTTGATAGTTTTGGCACACTTAGCTATCTTACTAAGTGGACCAGGATCTTCTCCTGTTTCCGTTAGCCCTGCCACTTGGACGGGTTCTCTGGTTGCCTTTTTAATATCCTCGGCACGTTCGGCAATTTCCATTATGGGTTAAATCAGCGGAGCAAATGTTTGTTCAAACCTGGCTATGAAGTCTTCTCTTGCAGTTGGTTGCGATTGTGCCATATCTTTGACTCATTAAGGCCTTCTATCACATTTTGAATCAATTCCTGCCGTTCGTGAGCATCTTTACAGCGTATCTATTCGTATTCTTCTTTGACATTACTGGCGTACATTTTATATGATATTTTTTTTATTGTTTAATTGCTCAGGCGCGTTTGTGCTAGACGCTTTCTTCGAAACCCGCTCAATATTTACCTCTGCAAGTTCTGGACAAATCAACAGTCAGAAAAGTTTACGGGTCCGAGGTGATCCGTGCAAACATTTGTCTAAACTTGTTCCACTTGTGGTCAGCAGCACTCCAAGCCCAAAGAGTGTTTCCAAGATCATGGGCGTCAATGCCACAAAATATCATCAGCATTTTACAGTTGTCACGAATCACTTTAGGTAATGTGCGTATTTTTTAGATAAATAAATCACATCATGGTTTATATGCCGGGCGCGTGATATTGTTACCGCTTCTTAACGATGGTTTACTGCTCAGCGCTTTTTGAAAGTCCTTTAAAACATCATCACACGCTTGATCATTAGCGGATTACGCAATCACGTACAACCGATCCATGTTAACCATAGCAAAACTATTCAGCAACAGTTCCATTTTTCCTGATCCAGCTGGACAGCATGGTTTTGATTTTGCTTGTGCAGCGAAGTCAATGACGTTGAAAGAGGATCTTTTCAAATCGTTGTTTTTTCTCAAATCCTTATTTCCACCAAAGCATCCGAGAATTTCCGTTTTCGTGATGCCATTGAATAATATAGTATTATTAATACGATGACTTCAAATTGTGTGAGATGTCGCGTCAAGACAAGTATCACAAATCCAACTCGAATTCAGACACATAATGGACGAACAGCGATTACAGGAACTTGTTTGAAGTGGAGCAAAGAAGTTTACCTTTACTAGAAAAATGTCAGCGGTGATATCTCTGCTGCATTAACAAAGTTACATGAGACACCATGGAGTAAACATCCGAGTGAAAAACACCTTCCTGGATACAATTACTGTGGGCCAGGTACACGGGTAGGTTTGTGACTTGATTATAACAACCAACAAAAGCGTTTGGAAGCACCTATGAACCGTTGAATGTAACCAACATAACCTTGCTTATAAATCATCAAATGATACCCGTTCATGTCAACGTCCCAACGTGGATATGATTTGTGACTTGAATGAGATTAATCCAACACTGGCAGAACGAATCGCAAGATGGTTCTTTCAAGGAGGTATGAAAACCAAGATTGAGCATGGAGGGTTTGCCTCCAGTGGACAAAAGTACACTAATTGAAAGGAAATTTTACCGATATAAACAAACAAACATTGGACACAAAAGTCAGGGCATTATCCAAAATATGTTACAGTCCGCATGGGTAAGGGAGAGGTGAAGCTGCCGTGGAAGAATTAGCATGTGCGGAAAATATTCATGGGATTGCTCGAACATGGCTGGCCATATAATCGCTGTATCAAATGTACATACCAATACCATGAAAGGTTTCACGTGGCTAGTTTGATGTCCAAAGACCCTTTGAGGTTCATCAGGCCGATTTGTTGTTTGTTCTACTTGATCGTGTTCGTGACAAACGGGTAAATTACGTACCTGCAAGTACGAGTTAACGATTGTCGATGTTGCCAACAGGTACAGTTAAGCGATGCCGTTGACGTCAAAGATTCTGCAAGTGTCGCAGATGCACTGGGATGCATTTATGCAAGTGGACCACCTACATATCGATGATTGTTACAAGTGGATCCCAGGGAAAAATTTCTCGGATCTGTTGCACCACTCTTAACCAAATACGGTGTGCCAGTACGTGTCGGACATGTCAATGTACATCGTGACCAAGCTATTGTGTAACGATTTAATCGCGCACTCGCGTAACGGTTATTTGCTCAACAGTACGCACAGAAATCGTTCATGAGGCCCGAGGGTCTCAGAAATTGGTAACACGTCTTCCATTAGTTATAGCAGCGTTAAACAATATAGTCACGCACACGACTGTGCTAAAACCAGCCAATGCGAGTCGACAAAAGACTGTCACTGTTACTCAGAAATTGATCTCAAAGCCGGCACCGTTACAACCACTCGGAGACAAGTGTGTTCTTTATATGTATGCATTTGGAGAGTTAGAAGGTGGACAACATCGTGCTACTGACCCGGTGTGGTCCATCGATGTATTTACAGTTTCGAAGCGGATTGATTCTCAGAGACAACCAACACGTCTCGGATTGGGACCGTCACCTGTTGGATCAAAGCCTCCCAGACGAACATTTGTGTGAGAGGCATTGCAAGTCGTTTCAGCAAATACGGAACTGCCACCAATATTTGTTTTGACACATTGATCAATATCAAGCCTAATTGGTTCAAAACAGAACTATGGCCAAACGCGTAAGTGGTGATTCCATCAGGGAGTATCCATTGGTTGGTATCAAGCTGGTACAAACTCACCTTCGTGCATCGGTATACATCCATGCCATGTTTCTGGCGCCGTATCATACTTGCCGTTTGTACGAACTCACGTTGGTCTGGCAGTCATTCCATAAAACTTTTTTGTTAGCGATCTTTCTCCGAGTGGTTGTAACGGTGCCGGCTTTTAGATCATTTCCTGGTCATCTTAAAGAACTATCCGTGGTCACTGTTGATGTTGTGATCATACGCGTGTTTTTGTAGGTAAATTTGCGCAGGATCGATCCATTGAACTCTACTAACCGGAAGCAGTTGCATAATTGCCCATCCAAAAAATTATTTGAATCTAAATACATGATGTAATTGTACAGATGCTAGTCAATGTCATTAAGAAATTCCAGATCGATTTGGTTTTGGATAACAACGCATCCCAACCCATACCCGGTGACAAGAAGTAATGCGCTGGATTGAGGTACAAGTGCATGGCAATGTCTCGATATTTCTCCAACACATTAGCGAGGTACAGCACATCGGTGCACATATACAGGCATTGATAATCACAGATGGTTTTGCATTCTAATACAGATCAAACTTCCTTTGCGTGTTCGTAATTTTTTTCGGAAATACCTTCACGCGACCACGATTTATTAAATGCTTCAGTTGGTGGCAACGGAAATTCAGCTAATTTCTCCCAGTCACTCGTGTACTCGTATGAACACACACCTTGTCTTATTAACAAATCCCTATTGGTTAGACAGTATCGACGAGTGAATGCAAAGTTCTCCGCCGTAAGATTGTTCGCTAACTTTGTCTAAGGACTAAGTAATAAACTGTACAGAATCGATGAACTGCATTTGACCCAGCCTAAGCGTCATGTATTGTTGGAAATCACGTTTATTGGTGAGTTTGATTCCGTGGCTACCCCTTGCAATATTAAGTGACCATCATACTCACAAAAGTTATGAAACACAGCTGTGATTTTTAGTTTGGGTAAATTCTCAAAAGCAGATTTCATGCATTGTGTGCAGCACCTCTGTACGCACCAGTGATGTGACAGTGATCACGGATGGCAAAGCCGTCTCGGTAAAAGCCTCACAAATCCAGCAATGAGTGGCTGCGGAGAACTCGTGAATGTTATTATCCGTCATAATCATGACTGTAGGTGAATAGAGCTGCTGTGACATCCATTTTGCCGTACCTTGAATCGATTTAAGAAACATCTCAAATGTGTTTAGAGAGCTAGCACTCTGACCACGATAAACAAATGGTTGTGCTTTCTTTCCATAAGATCGACATAGTACATGGCAGAACCTTCAGCTGGAATGCCTAGCGACTTGCACTGTTCGATCGATATCAAAAACACTTCTGTCTTTGAAAGCGGAGTTTTCAACTGAAACTTTCAGAGATTCAAAAGCCGTGTAAATGATATAAGGAACTTTCTTCTTTCTGTGCTCTGCTGTAAATGTAACGTGCTTTTCTTACCAGGTTCTGGCATTATTGTTCACTGCGTTGTTTCATTAATACGACCACAGTAAAAGTCATGGCTGGTGAGCAATTGCTGACTCTTAAATACGCGCATGCACCGTCTGCATGGATATTTTTAGCCTTGTGCTTACTGTTTCGCTTAAGCAGTGGAGCATGATTCTTCATCCATGTGGAGTTAGATATCATTTTCTGATTCTTTCAGTCCTCTCAACACCTACAAATCAATCTGAGTTCATCCATGATGTCCATGTGGAGGTAATGAAAGCTGATCAAAATCTTTATCATACACGAACACATCTACAGCAATACCTGGATTAAGTGTTTCAAATATGCTCAGTGTGGCTTCGGTACAAAAGAGGGTTACTGTGACCATTTTGCTAGTTTAGGTTAAGGTTTTCCATTAGCTCATGAACAAATAGATATTTTTGCACCCAGTATACTTAGCAGTATTCAAATAATCATGAACCTGATAAAGGGGATGCATCTTGATTATTACTATACCCACATGACCAGATTAGGTCAGTGTGATTAATATATCATACTTCACTGGTTTGGGTGCATTCTCAAGCATTGTTCATGCCAGAATCATCAAATGCAATGATTGTACACTCAGAAGTGGTTTTTATCAATTTTAAAAAGTTATTACTGATAATTGTAAATAATACTAAGTAATGCTAAGTAAGAGAAAACTAAGTAATTTCAAGTAAGGACAACAAGTAAATATTTTACGGAGTAATTATTTTACTAATTAAAAAATCACTTTCATAATTTACAAAGTCATTTTAATTAAATATATAGTGAAGTAAAAGTATGATATAATTATTGGCAATAATTTTACTAATTAAAATGTCATTATTAAGAGAAAAAGAAATTAAGTAATTAATTTGAGTAAATGAGTAAATTATGTTCATGTCTATAAGCAACTTTGTGAGGCCCAATGGCTTGTCTGATCCTTTGCCGTATTTCGTCATTGGTGACACGGTCTTTGTATGAGATGCCGAGGATCTTTCGGAAGCATCTCATCTCTGTGGCCTGTATCCTTTTCTCTAAGTCAGCTGTTATGGTCCATGATTCACAGGCGTAAAGAAATATGGAGATCACCAGTGAGTGCATCAGTCTGACCTTTGAACTGAGTGCGATGTTCTTGTCGTTCCAGATGGGCTTTAGTTTTGTCAGCGCTGCTGTTGTATGCGCAATCCTGGAGAGTTCTTCAGGCTTCAATCCTTCATCTGTTAAAGAGATAAATAATGAAAAGATCTGGGTGGTCTATGTAGATATATAAACTGGATAAAGTGTGGAAACGTGCATTGGATTGATAAAGAAATGTGAATTACTGTTTCACAATCAATTCTTTACTTTTCTTATTTCAGTCAGAACATTTTGTTGAGAAGCACTCCCATAGGCCTGAAAAATAATGCTCAACTCTATATCCATCAATTAAGCCCAAAATTTCTAAACTAAGTTGATGGAGCTAAAAGAAAAGTAAATTGAAGGCACATTTTTTGTGTTAGTTTAGAGGAAAACAGGTTTATGTAATATGTTTGAATAATATTGCTCTGTAAGAAATAGATTGATATTTGTTGGTCCAGATATCACACATATATCTTTTTTAACACCCCATAGAAGGCAAAGAACATTAAAAGCAGAGCAAAGATAGCATCATTTTAATTCATTTCATAGTGCATATTTCATTTTTGTGGGTTATGACATGATATGGCTGTTACTTCTCCTTTATTGAAGAAGATTGACATTTTTATTTTCAGAGCTGTACAATTATGTTTTCTTCATTGTATATTCATGTTCCTATTATTTTCTATTTATCATATTAATAAAAACCAAACGAAGACAAAACCTGTTGAATCCTACAGCCTGGGAAGTGGGTCAAGGGCTTCGTGCTTCATATAACTGTAATCTTAATCTTTAAAAATTATTTTTTAATTTGAAAGGTACAATATATATGCGCATATTGCACTTTACACCTTACTTTCCCAGTTGTAGCTTTGATTGATGATTTTGATATAGTTTGTTCTGCATAGCATCAAGAATGATATCCACGTCTGTTTCTCACTGAATGTTCATATCAACAACTCAGAATGTAGTTAAATTTACTGAATTCATTTTGTGCATGAATGATTTCAACATAATTCATATTGACATACAGCGCAACACGATCCATTCAATACATTCTAAAAATGAGTGGTCTGTGCACATGTAATTTGCCATGTTCATCCTGAATTCTGGAATAGTCCACTTTTGATACTATACTAAATTCTATTGTGTGTCACATACAAACATCATTTGCATCACCTTTAATTATCATTATGCTTTCACCTAGCAACAACAAAACGCCAGCCAAAGAAACATTTGACTAAAAATGAATGTAATTAGCAATTGAATATAAAGAAAAGCACAGTAAGAAGCTGTGGATAATAATAATAATCATCATCATCATCATCATCATCATCATAATGACAACAAAAACAACAACAGTAATAATAATAATAATAATAATAATAATAGTTACAGTAGTGGAACCTTTTCAGCTGAAATATTTCACTTGTTCGAGATGTTATCTTAATACTATTTTTAATTTCTTTTGAATCTCTGGACTTCTGTGTATTATTTGTGTTTTGTGAAAGGTAAATATTGTATTTATCCATAGAATTCCATCTATTTACTTTCAACACCCACATTTATGTGCCTAAAATAATATTTACATCAGTCATTTAGTCCCATTTTTTTTTGCTCAAGTCCTTTTCTATTAGTGACTGCCATTATGTATATAGTTATAAGGTGAAAGGATAAAGGAAGGTGTGGTTCTGATTACACAACCAACTCTATTTTATCCTGCTGACCCCACATTTGTTGGTGACAAAATGGATAAAAGATTGTAAAAAATTTCAGTAGAGAATAACAAATCAATAAATTGATGTAACTGTGATCAGAGTTAAAATTCTGGATGCAAATGACACTTATTTTCTAGTTTGTTCTTGAATTAGATCTATCCAGACCAATAGAAAAATATTGTACTGACCTACCAACCCAATTTATTTTCAAAATGACCAGAACCACACATATTTTATTATTTGGTCTAATCAAATTAATAAATTCAATTTCTTTTCTAAGAAATTTAAAGCATTATTTTTCAAATACATGAAATATAAAAACTGTCTACTATTTTAATTGTGAATAACCTTGTTTGTTAATTGGAGAATTATACACTGCCTCCCACTAATCTTTGATAACATTTTTGTCCATTTGCATCTGGCAATTGTATGGACAAAAATCCATGCAATATTTGGGGGAAAAACATATTACTTTGATGAGAGATAAACTAAAAATACTTTTCGTCTGAGCAAAAATGACTGTCATGTTTAAATGGTTAAATATTTTTTTCCTGTTTTTACCTTTAATCGATGAATAAGACCAGGACATTATGAACTGCAACTACAGTATGTTAAAACATTGTAATACATAATAGGGTACAGCATAAACTACACCTCAAAAAAGGTCAAAAGAAAATGTAATTATTTCACTTTAGCAAATTTTGCAAACTTAATTCTAAACAATATTTTATTTATGAACAAAAAGCAAGTTACTTTGAATTCCTTAGTGTTTTTTCCTTATCCAACCTTATAACTGTTCTTTATCGACACATTATAAAACTGTGAGAACACTGAATTCACCTCTGTTCATCCATGCCTGTCCAGTCATAAACCTTGCTCTCTATTGTGTATGCCATGTGGATATATTTCATTAAAATCGAATATAAGACGGCTTGCACTTACAAGGGTTTGACAAAAAACAAACAAGCAACACCATACTTCAGAACCTACAGGCCATCCTGTTAGTTATTTAAACCTGCAACTCTTACTTGACAAGATGTTGGATCTATGGTCAGCCACAATATTGTGAACTTTTCATGAGCCTTGTTTCCATATTTTTATCTAAACATATAGGAATGTACGGATGTTTATACATTGGTAACAGTCTGGATAGAATTTAAAGGGCAGATCATTCCAGTCTGAGTTAAATTCACTGCAATTAAATTCCGTTTCAGGTCAGTTGTTGCAAGAAGCAATGATTCGTGAATAAAACGTTATCGTAACTCAGGATTATGTCATCATTTATAAGGACTAAATGAATTATGTCTAGTCCTTGGGATGAATTCATTTCATCATTTGATATGCAATCAATCCTAATTCAAAACATTAAAACTAAGTCACTGCATCTACCCCTTGGTTTGGTACACTGTAACTTTATGTCCTATTTTTAGGTAGGGATGGTAAACAAAAACCTTATAAGTAAATTATCATTTGGCATAGTTGCACAGATTTACTACAAATAACTTACCAATGGTCATATAAAAGTGCATTGAAGTATGAAACTAAATTGAACTGAAACATATCAGATTATGATGCTAAAGTCACAATGAAAACGTATAACTGATGAGCAATTTGAAAAGTGGAGGCCACAGGCCTGGCCTTATATTTTGTGAGAACCAGTGCGCCACGCGGGCAGTGGGTCTCGACTGGTGGAGTTACTGTAGTCAGCCAAATTTTGCGTAATCTGGAACCCTGAGCCCAAGGCTGCCGCCTCCCTCGCTAACGCTAAGGCCGGTCCTGTTTATGTTCAGGTCTAAAATGAAACGCCAATCAGTCGTAATTCATTTATAGGGAAAGATAATTTTATGGCTAGCTTATGACATAAATGATACATGGCAGTGTTACTCATTGGACTATTGCAAATATAATAAGTAGCAAGACATTTTGACGGTGTTGTTGCATATTTACAATGATGAAATCATTGTCATTGATTGGTCATGTGCTGACACCTATCCTAACTAGCTTGAGCTAACTGGATTTTGCTTTTTTAATAAAATTACTCTAGTATGATTATGTGCTTAACTGTGTACTACAAATAAAAATGTTTAATGTCCATATTTTTTCATTCTCCCTGTTAGGTTAGTAAAATATGTCATAAAGCGAATGTGGGGTATTTCGAAATGTCACATAGTGAGTAGGAGCAAATTGCTTTTTTGGCCCGTATGTGTGTAAATAATGCAGTAATTGAGCGAATAATTCAGTCTTATTTTGGATTCTTATTTCATATGCTCTTGTTTCAATATCAGTCTGCAGATATGTTTAATGTTGTGTTGATACATTATTTGAGAGAAGACTTTTGTTTGGATTATTCATTGGAACTACACAGTGCTCATTGAACTAAAATATTTTTCTGGAAATATTATGAATTTATTCAAATTAATTCTGGACAATGCCATTTTAATTCACCAAGACTGTTGTCAGACCAGTCCATCCGACGGTTTAAAATTCACCAGGAAAATTCAATTCTTTTCGACTTGGGTAGCACTTTTTAGGCATTTTTGGGATTTAAGTCATAGTACGGTAGGTAATGTTCCACTTAAATTTTCATTTTATAACGTTGATAATTATATTATTTGTTAAGTTTTTCAAACATTTTTTTGGTTTGTTTCTTTCTGTTACTCAGTTTATTACCATAGACTAAAAACAGAAATTGGGAGCTCGTCTGGGACATGAGTTTCAGAAAAAGTTCAGAGAAATTAAAATTATTTTGGAATTTAAATTCATTTTGTTTGGGAATTATCTTAGTCCTGGTATTTTGATTTCACATAGTGAAATCAACAAGCTTTCAGAATGGCATTTAGGTTGGAGAGATTTGTTTCCAATCTGACCCATCAGGGGTTGGAGAGTTTAAAACAAGGTGAGTCGCTGGAGCTTGCCTGCCATGATTCTCTTTCGGAAGTAAAACCAATTTTTTTTAAAAGAGGAAGGTACACAAGGTTTGGTCCAGTATATGGTGGAAAGGGATTATTTTGTTACATGTGCGGTGCGTTTAATGAGTAACGCTGTATCTGGCTCTGAAATGAAAGTAATAGAATTACAATGTTTAAACAAAAGAGCTAAATAAAGCTACGAAAGCTCCAGATTCAAAAATTAAAAAAAAATAAAAAAAAAATGCAAATGAAAATGCAAATGGAGAAAGAAGAAAGAGAGATGCAAACAAAATTGCAAACGAAAAAGAGAAAATAGAAATGACATTGCAAATGAAAAAAGAAGAAAGAGAGATGCGAAAGAGAAAGAGAAAAAGATGAGATGGAAAGGTAATCGAAATTAAAAGAATTCAAAACTGTCTAGCAGAAAGCGCTCCCCTCACTAAAGTGCGTGTTTTGATGTTTCTCAAAAATGGTAGGTTAATACACCTTTTAACGAAAAAGAAGTAGTTTGATATTTTGCTGAAAATTTGAAATGACCAAGAAAGTGTGTGAGCTTTTGATTTGGATTTTAATGTAGTATTTAACAATTTTCCAGTCATATCGCTGCGATGTCTACAGTGTGGCAGTTTATAGTGATGTCTAGCAATGGGCAACATGCCTTAGACATATAGCATGATGTCCCATCCAGTTGCATTATCCTGACACCAAGTTGACCAATCCTAATACTAACCTCTTAATGATGAGCGCCTAGCGCGGCAGCTGTTAGTATCATTTTTAAACGTCTTTGGTATGACTCGGCCTGGGTTCAAACCCGCGACCTCCCGCATCCGAGGCGGACGTTCTAACCACTAGGTTGTTCCAAAATCCTATTGAGAGGATTATTGGTTTAGCCATAAAACTCCCTTGGCTGGTCATCTAAGAGTCAATAAGACTTATCACAAATTCTAAATTGATTTTATTGGCCGAAAGTTAAAAGTGATGTAACACAAATACTACCAATCTTGTCATATTTGTCAAATGGTAGATTTACTTCCTTTGAACTAGCTTTTAGACATACTTTTTGCGGGCCATTGAAGTTGTTAAAAAAGAAACTTCATTCAACAGACGATTCGGAGATCGATCTTCTTGATTATGTCTTGACTTAAAAATATAGGCTGTCAAAGGCCTGTAAGGAAGCAAAAAATACTATTCACTCTACTCAATCAAAAATCAAATTAAGATATTGAAAAACTACAAAGGAAGAAATTTTCAGCCTTATGATAATTTTTTCATTCTTGACCATACGTCAAAATCCTCTATAGGCAAGGTTCTTATAAAGTTAAAAAGAAAGGACATATCTTAAATTGTATTATCAAAGCTCCTGAGACGCGGAAACTGAAAAGCTCTGCCATAAAAGTATATAAAAAAATTGTTTTACTTTAGTTGATATGAGTTTCGAGAATCCGTGTAAATTGTCCGATTTAGATAATGTCACATATGATAAAGACTTAAGTGCATATTGACTGAAATTAACGTTGTTAAACCATGTGAAATTAATGTTGTTAAACCATGTAGTGAGATTTCATATATGCTAGAGACTCGGATGTGCGTATTCGCTAGAAATACCGTAGTTGAATCATGTAAGGAATTTCATTCATTCATTTGTGTAATTAAGTCGGGACCGGAACTGATGTCTCGGGTGTTGTCACTGTAAGCCAGTTGAAATAGCCATTAGGAAGTACATTAATCTTAGGAAACTAGGCTTGTTTATGGTCTACCGTGTTTAGTTAGACCAGATGGCTGTTGGTATCTGTTTGAATTCTGATAGAACTTATCTGAGATTAACGGGAGGAGAAAGTACGATCTCTTCCCAATAGGGAACCTAACAGAATACCTAGGTCACCGTTTGTTTACTTTTGGAAGGTGAGATGGCTCCATGTGGCGTATCCACGGGACGTATCCACGAGAAGTATCCACGTGAAGTATCACGTACTTACAAAACCAAAGTGACCACACAAAGTTGGAGGTCAAAAGAGGCGGGACACCTGAGAATTTGGGAATAATTTAATTCCGAAGAGAAGTGTATCTTCCTAATGTAATTCATTATCACAACTGTTTATGAATTTTATTGTTTATGAACTGTTGATTAAATTTTATGGTTTGTACATGTACGGGGGCTCGTGTCATTATGTTTTATATATCTGCTCAGATCTTTATCTATTCCATCTATAAGTTTCACACTTTATATTGATATTTACTCGTTCCGGGCAAATTACACCGTCGGCGATCACCCTCTATATAACGATAACCAAAACCATACAACCCACCCCAACAAAGCTGGGGGAGTTTGCAACACTACTCCATTTTGATAATGCACCGTTTTGACCCCACGTCATAAACTCTCAGTTCTCAAGAGAATGAATCTCTCAATGACAAAAACAATTACTTGCCATAAAAATCCATTTCACTAATTATCCTGTTTTGAATCAGTGAAGTTCTCATCAAAGTCCTTAGTAACTATTTCGATGAGGCAAACCAACCTCTGCCTAAAACAGTCAGCTACTAAACATGTGATGGCAATGTGACAGACAGTGGACACCTACATCAGTAACACTTTAGAATACTATAATGAATTCTCAAGTTCCATGCGGAGCTGTTGTAACCGATTTTTTTCAGGTGGTTCTTTGTTACTGTAAAATGCGCATATTTACAAGAAACAAATACTTTTATGATACATTTCATAGTTGTATTGGCATCCTTTACATTTGTTTTAGGGGCCCCGGGTGGCTGAGTGGTCTAAAGTGCTCACCATTCCGGATCACTGCTGTCTCACCTCCGTCCGCGTGGGTTCGAGTCTCAGGCTCGGCTAATGTGGATACATGAGAAAGCTTGCCAGTAGCTTCTCTTGGGTCGGTGGTTCTTCCCAGGGTTTTCCAGGGTTCTTCCTCCACCAGTTATACTGGCCGCCATGTATAGCCTATCTTGTGCTGAAAAATGGCGTTAAACCCTACAACAACAACAACAACAACAACAACAACATTTGTTATATATCAAAGTACTATGATCTTGGATGATGATAAAAGAAATTTTACTTTAAGAACAAATTTTCAATAATCCTTTAACAGAATCTTGATATTTAACTTAATCTGACCTAGATAATTTAGTTCTTTTGAAGATAAAGGTAAGAATGATAATAAATTGAAATTAGAATCTTCTCCTGTAACTTTGTCTTTGTCTGCAAGTATCTGCACATCTCGAGAAATAAGTTATAATGGATGCATATGCACATTGGTCATTAATTTTTGAAAAACGGGTCATAAGCTAAATCTAATAAGCTATATTTTTACTAACAAGTAAGCGATTTTATTACAATACCATAATTTTCCCCAAATTTTATTAATTTTGCTTTCGAGACAAAATCTCTCCCCCAATCAAAATCATGATAAATACAAGAAAACCTCTAGGAATGCTAAAGTGAGTTTTCTTGTCGCATTTTCCCTGTAAATCTGAGTTTTCTATGTACTACTGTTGTTACTCTAAAACACTGTTTTGTACTGGAGCATATAGTACAACGGTGGCACAGAGAGTAGTAGACTTGTGTGAAGGTGCGAAGTGCGACAAACCTTAACTCAGGTAGTTTGGGAGCCATATATTTTTGGATGAAATCACCAAGATTTGTATGTGGGAACCATGTATTTATGACACAGGACAGTGTCGTCTTCTGATGTCCAGTCTAGGCCAACTATTAACCGTGTGCTAATAATTAGCAGGGAAATATCACTTGTTAAGTCCATAGCTCTGTATCAATGTAACAAAACATCAGTGAAACAAATGTTACAACAGACTTATTTGCCCAAGAAAGCTGTTGTCAACACTATGTTGATGTAAGCAATATGGTGGCTGTTAATTATAGTTGCAGTCTCGCAGATGACTCATAGCCAGTTGCTGCTGACATTCGTATATATGTATGGAATTGTCCTAATAGAATAAAGTTCGTTAGGGCTTTGTGTGAAGTGTAGAGGTATAAATAGCAATATGCAGAGTTTTCCAAACTTGAGAATTAATTTTCAGCAGAAATATATGTGTTGATGTGAAAGTGCTCTGACATATCACTTGTTGACATGGCCATCCAATTCCATTCAGTAACAACATTAAGTTCCACTAAATTGAACTTAAACTTTAGTCTGAATATACCTCCCTGTTTATTTGTACCCAACCCCTTCCAATTTAAAAAACACAAGCACAAATAAGATCAAAGATGCTCAGAACTTAATCAGTTCATTTATTGATTTATAATTTCAAACCTGATTATGCCTGGTGGGGGTGGGGGGGGGGTGGGGGGGGGGCTCTAACACAGTTATCATCTGCATGTTTCACTTCAAATGAAGTTTTCAGTTTAAAAGAATACCATGCTTGTCAGTCATTTCTGGTTCCTGGATAAGTCCATTTTCAACGAAGGAGTATATGCAGGACTACACATATACGCACATAGAAGGAAAATACTATGTTATCTGCTTCCTATATTTACAATGTCGAATCGAGCAAAAGAAAAGAATGACAACTACAAATGTGCCTTTTCCGTGGATTTAACAAGTGGTGTAATTTCTTTATTCATGCGAGGAAAGAGATATAAAAGTTTGTTTATCAACGAGTCTGTCATGTACAGAGCCTTATCTTCTGTTGGGGCATATATTTCATCAAGAGTGAGAACTGTACTAGCTTGAAAGGGACCAACCATTTACTTTTCGAGGGTATCAGGTACTGACACAGAGGTATTCCATTTTCCTTTCCTTGCCTATCTGACTTGTTTTAATTTTCTTTTTCTTTTTCGTTCTTTTTTGGAATAAAAAAAAACAACAATAAAAAGCACAATATTCTTCTTGTACTATAAAGTTCATTTTGCTCTGTCGAGAGAGAGAGAGAGAGAGAGAGAGAGAGAGAGAGAGAGAGAGAGAGAGAGAAAGTGATCCACTTCTTCGTTAACCCACTCTTATGACATCAATGTGAACTGTTTGTGACATGGGAATATAATAATCAAGACCTTTGCACAGGGGCTCGTATTGTTGCTTACAATTGAACTGTCAGTCATAATATTATTTTATACTATGTGTATGACTGATAGTTAAATATAAGCAATGATACGAGGCCCTGTTCATCAAGGTCATTGGTGGAACGGGACACAAGCAAGTTGTCACAGATGATAACGAATGAAAGAACGGACAGCTGTTTTGAACGAATGTAATAAACAACTATATAAAGAATCTTTTTGTTTCTTACCAGCTTGATCGAGTAGGTCTTGCCATCTTTCAAGAGTTAGGTCACAGGCGCTTTAAGTCTCGAAGCAATAAAATCCATGTACACACCAAATAAAAAAACCGCACTATATCAGTCTAACCTGGCTTAAAATATCGCACTTTCTGCTGGCATCACCAGTTTACCATTATTACAAAATTATTTTTTTTAAAATCACTAATAATACTAGTAGTTATTTTTATGAGTCGTATTTATTAGGTATACGAAATTTACAGTGACACTGCACAGAAGCAATGTTCTGATTTGATGACAATCAGAAGTCACACGCCTTCTGATTGGCTAAGGGTTTGCACACCAGTCTATAGCCCAAGGAAGACTGCAATTGTGTGAACTATACACAGGGAGTGTAATTCACGTCATACATTACCGACTTTGTGAGGACTATCACAATAACACGTAGCTCATCTAATATGATCATTCTCAACCATTTGCCGATGAATCGTTTCGAGGACTGGTGTGTAAGTCCTCACAATGTCGTCACGTCCTCGAGATGTTGGTGTGCATTCAAACTTATGTCCTCGCAAGTATAGCAAAACACACACACACACACACACACACACACACACACACACACACACACACACACACATGATACGTGGAAATCATTTGCAACCAGTTAATGTCCAGTTTGCTTCCTTTCGATATACTTTCAAATTAACAACCAGCATACTGCAACGTGTGTGTGTGTGTGTGTGTGTGTGTGTGTGTGTGTGTGTGTGTGTGTGTTTTGGATTTTTAACGTAGCTTTAAAAAAAATTCAGTCATATCGCTACGGTATCTGCAGTGTGACATTTTATACTGATGTCTAGTACTGGGGCATCATGTCGCAGACATACAGCATTATGTCCCACCCAGTCACATTATCCTGAAACTAGGCCGAGTAGTCCTAACACTAATCTCTTAGTGCTGAGCGCCTAGCAAGGCAGCTGTTAGTACCATTTTTATGAGTCTTTCGAACCCGCGACCTCCTGCATCCGAGGCGGACGCTCTAACCACTAGGCCACCGGAGCGGTCACCAGCATA
>JAECUM010022463.1:0-21787 GCA_016617855.1 Megalonaias nervosa | reverse complement strand
TATTTTTCATTAAAAGGAAACGAGGCTTGCCGAGTTTCCTTTTAATGAAAAATGTATACAACGAGTGGTATATCGTTGATACAGCGTACATACTGTACATATATTTTATTTCTATCACATACAAATACATATATTTGGCCTTTGAACGGAGGTCAGATTTACTACAAGCAGCTTTGCATTGACCTAGTGAATGAACTCCTCATATCCCCGAGTGTGTCAGCTACAAAATGTAGTTCTATGCCTTTAGTGGCTATTTACAATCACCTTTGCATATTGATAAGTTGATTGTTTTCTATTTTAGTTTCTATTTTTCTTCACATTGATTAAATCAATATAATACACACTTTTGATTTAAACATGAAAGATGGTCTTAATAACAAAAATAGAGCACTACTGACGCTTGGTTAGCTATGCCATTCACATGAACGCTAAGCCATTCACCTACCGGCTCATGGAAATTAATGTGGAATAGACACTAAGCGACATGACGAAACGACAAGAGGTAATTAAAATATTTTAATATATTCACAGTTGATCTAAGTCATTATTCTGCTTTAGCAACAGTACAACCGACCATAAACTCTCTCTCTCTCTCTCTCTCTCTCTCTCTCTCTCTCTCTCTCTCTCAGTTGGGGCATAGAGAACATATTTCCATTTGAACAGCACACGATTTGCAAATGATCGTTAGTCTGGAAAATTGAATCTACTTTATCTTTTCTTCTTCCCTGTTATACAGATATTTGCTTACTTTTTCCGTTTAAACTTTGGTTTGATGACATAATCGTTTGCTATTATTGTAATCGAACTTCATATTCATTTGGCTTTAATTTTTTAATACGCGGTTTAATGTCTGTATTCCAACTGCTTATATACAATGGTTTTTATTCCGAAGACGTTCGTTCAATAAGGTGGACGTGGCGGTTCACATCAAAAGATTCATTCTTATCAGCAAGAAAACAAATACCCGAACAGTTATTATTCATCTAATACACGTCCTTTTATAAGCAACTTTGGCATTTTCTGGTACATTTAATAAAATTAGAATTGCTGGTGTTTTTGGCAAAAGAATAATTTTATGTCTGAGGATTTTCTTTGTAAAATATGTTTAATGTCTGTACATGTTTTACTGCTATGGTCAAAATTAAAACGGTTGTACTTTTCCAGCTCTTTTCCATTAAAGATAAACTTTGAAACTTTAATAAATCTCGTTGGTCATATTAAAGATTTGTCATATAAACATTATGACTGTACCCACGGATTCTTCAGGAGCATGATTCAATTTAAGGGAGAAGTTCCTAAGTAGCTTGAGCCATAACTCAACTGTAATTTTCCGAAACTATTGAGAATGCAACCAGACTAGTCTTTGTTATTATTGTTTTGGAACAAATTCGACTTAAATTCACGTAGCCCTTACAGAGTTATTCATAGGAAACAAAGTACGTGAAAAATATGACCAGACGCAATGAGACGGGACCTAATATACGGACATACGTGAATGATAAAGACTATATGGTTTCCGTCCATATGAGGAATGTGTTGGATAGTGAGCGACACCATATGCGTTGGTCCAAGGAAAATAATACAAAATTCATACACTGAAAAGAAAGGACGATAAAGAAAACGTTCGTTTATTCAATGACTACCCTCTCTCGATCATTATAATTTGTTTGTTCGCGCGAACTTATTTGCACGCAAACTTACATATCACACGAAACCACACATATACATAATCTCTGACGCAACGTAATTCATCAAAACTGCAACTTATTTATTTCCGTGACGTGAATCATTTGCAACGTATGATATAAAAGTACTTAATACCTTAGATGCGGTAATTAAAAATGGGCCCACAAGCACCGTGTATTACGTTTACACTCATTTTTAGTCGTTTCACTTATTTTTAGTCGTAAACGACAGCTTTCATTTTGCTTTAAGTTCTATTGCTGTTGGAGTGATTATAATATTGTATCATAATAGGCATTGAGACAACTCATAAAATTACTTTTATGAAATGTAAAAGTGGATTTATTATTACCTGACATGAAAAGGACGTTATCTAAATGTATGCCAAAAATATTTAACATACAAAAGAAAATTTTATGTAAATCAGAGACTAGCCACGGAACGATAAATAAATGATGCATATTTTAGGAAATACGAGTCAATTTCAATGTTCGGTATTGTAATATGGATCGCATACCCACTAATATATTTGACCTATCTGGTGGCTCTAAAGTGAATTTTATGTTTCAGCGGACATTGTTAGCGAATTTAAAGAACTGTTGTGCCGGGTTGTTTTATATGAGACCTTATTCATTATCCACTGAATTTATTCTGATATTGTTTAGAAGCAAGACCATTTATGTCATTATGGACTGTAAGAGAACACAGGGGAGGTATTCGGTTATTAATATCGATTTCATCTCTCTGTTATGTACACTTGTATTTATTCCCTAGCTGATAATTTGTAATGGTCCTATTACATTAATCGTTTGCTTTTCTTAAATTGCTAATGCACTGAACATCTCGAAATTTATCCTCTCTGGCATAACGAAAGCAGCCGCTAGAATAATGTCTGTGCTTGGATTTCATGGAGTAATATTACACGCTAAAAATACAATATAAATCAGATTTATTTCGCATATTCGCCAAAACAACACGCAACCAACGCTTTATATTTTGTTAGGAATGTCAAAAGTTGAGAATATACTTTAGTTAACTATATAGTTTTCTCGTTATTTATTTCCATTCCATTCCAGAAGAAAGGCAGGCTTTGTCGCATGCCATTGTTACGATAAACCAAAAATGTTGAACTTGTTTGAAGACGAATGCACTTGAATAGGAAAAGCGAATAACCTCTTCTTTATGATATTATTAGCTGCGTAGAAAATTCTTTAAATTTCAGAAACATTTATCAAAGGTCTAATGAGGGTTACAAGGTTATGGTACCTATTTAATCTTACATGAATAAGTGGTTTAAGGCACTGGCCTTTACAGATCATACCAAAGACTTATAAAAATGGTACTCACAGCTGCCTCCCTAGGCGCTCAATATTAAGATGTTAGTGTTAGGACCGGTCGGCCTGGTGTCAGGATAATGTGACTGGGTGGGATATCATCCTACATGTCTGCAACATGATGCCCCAGAGCTAGATATCACTATAAACTGCCACACTGCAAACGTCGTAGCGATGTGACTGAACAATTGTGAAGGCTACGCTAAAAATCCAAATCACACACACACACTACTCTTTTTATATTTTTTATTATCATTAGACTATAGTTGTTTTCCTTCTAAATATCATTATAATATTACTGATAAGTTCATAATTATTCAGTCTTTTCCTTTTGCAGCAAATTTTGATTCTTTTGGTTTAGATTTATATTTTTGTTTGTTGTTTTTGTTTTGTTTGCATTTGGGGAGGTTGGGGGTGAGTATTTTCATTTTTCATTTCTGTCACTGTCTCGCAATGGTTTCCTAACATCATCACCAATATTGTGTCCACGTTTTGTTTCTTGCCAATTATATTTTCAGACAATTTCTATCACTATCTGATGAGTTCAGTGTTTTGTGATCTTTAGTCGTAAGTTTACTTATACCATTATCTGCCAGTTGATATAGATATTAAAGTGACAAACATAAACTCTTTAATATCGACAATGTTTACTTTTCTTGCTTGTGGACAATTCACTAAGTCTCCCTTTCAATTCAGCGTATTTTTTAATGTTTGCTCGGTATAATTTGCTGCCACAACTAACTGATATGTGTATAATATATGGACTTTCAGGATCATTGTAAAGTTGTATTAAATGCTGTACTTTATCGGTCATTTAAAACAAAATAAGTCTCTTTGGAATACGTAACGTTTGGCAACGTGTCCTCTGACATGAACAACAAGCAAAATGGACGAACTTTGAACGGTTAATTTACTTTTAGCACTCTTCTTTAACTCAGTCACAAGGAATAACGAATTCAGATTTGTTTAAATTTTGCCATTCCTATTTTTCTTTCTGCCACAGCTTATACTGATTCTCTCTCTCTCTCTCTCTCTCTCTCTCTCTCTCTCTCTCTCTCCAATCGACCGTACATTAATATGGATTTTGCTATTTTGTAGGACCCGTAGTTCTTTTAAAACGCAGGAATCATGTTCAGACTAATATGTGTACGTACGAGCTGTTGGTACACAGTCATTGGCTCTTGCTATTGCACAGATGCAAGCTTCTTTAAAATCAGTTGTTCATAAAAAAAATTTTAAGTGAATCTATGTTCCTGCTTTAACCATCATGACACGAGTGTTTCCGTAAGTGGCCATAGTTTGTTAGAAATAAAAGCAATCACTGGACGAATACGAAAAAGAAACATGTATTAAAAGCATGGTTGTATGTTTATCATGAAGAAAGTTATTGCATTCTATGACCCCTGATCTCAAGACAATGTAATAGAAAGGGACTCTGAGTAAGTATTACCTTCAAGAAAAATTATATGAAAGCTCTGTATTAGAATATTATTGCTGTAGGCAAAAATTATTTGATTTTCTTATTGCATCAAGTACATTGTTCTGTCAACATTTTTGTCTTTAATTAAGCACTCTAAATTGGTCAGATTTTGCTCTTAAGACAATAGGTCAAGCCATCATCAGGATCGAGGAAACAAACGGGAGTGAAGCAACATCAAGATATCCTTTCAGTCAACTGTCTTGTAACGCAAAATATTTATAAGAGTCGATATTGAACGTGCTTCGTACTTAATAGTATTTAAATGATTCCTGACCAGACAACTTGGCAACAAACGCACGTAGGTTTTTTTCCCACTCATAAATATAACTCCATGAGGACTTCCATGGTATCAAGACTGACGTTGTGTTTAATGCCTACGAATTGCTATTCATGAGACAATAATGCATGGAAAGCAATTGGTCGAGATAACCATTTTTCGCACACAAATGCCAGAAACGGCGGATTTGTGTTATCCTTATATCTTTTTGTCTTTAGCTGAGAGTTGTCACTGACACGATGAAATTTTATTTTAGAGCAAAGACATGTAACAGAATTGTGGAGTGTGTTTTTTTTTGTGTGTGTGTGTGTGTGTGTTCAAGTTGTAGCTTTTCAGTTTATTAGAATATAATTTTAAACTTTCAGATACCGAGGATAAGACGGACTTCAAAAATCAGTAACATTATGTTATGCATAGTATAATTTAAGTTTAATGTTCTTTTTTATTAGAACAGTAAAAATTAACATAATACGTTTGATGTTTTTGAATGTGAAGAGATGAATGGAGGAACGATGCATTATCTGCCTATCAGTCTATCCTATTTATTCACATTGGTGTTTTAGTACCGAGGAACTCTTCAGGCTGGGAAATAATGCAACAAGATCCTTTCTCAGAGAAATTGTAAATGGGTTCATAAATATAAAAATACCAAATCCATTACACTGAGAGTGACATATTGGACTGACTGGAATATACATTCCAGTGCCAATATATATACACATTTCATAATGCCTAAACTGAAGACCCAACCTCTTCTATAAATGTTGTATTAATTTATATGTGAACAATGCAATATTTTATGTACACCAAAACCATGTCTAAGGTTTAATACTTCCCAACTGCTTCAGCAAACCACAGCATGCAACAGGATTATATACTTATGGTTTAGATTCGTAGATACGTGCAAACTGATAGTGTTTTCGGGGTTCATTTATTTAAGACATTGCCGAATTTTTAACATGGATCCATGTTGTTATTGGATTAATTCGAAAATATGTATTTTCATGTGAAAAATTAACCGAATATATCCAATTTGAATCCTCGACCGTGATCAATACATTTTAATGGATAGCAAATTAAGGAAAATAATCCAATAACATATATTGGATGTTTTACTACAATAACGTGTTAAGTCAGGAGGTTCTACAGCAATTGGCTGTCAAGTCAATAGGTTTTTTTCTACAATAAATTGGCAAGTCAGGTGGTTTGCCTGCAATATGTTGTCAGGTGGGAAGGTTTTCCCCAATAAGATGCCAAAGAAAGGAAGTTTTCCTACAGTATTCTGTCAGCTCTGGAGATTTCCTCCAAAATGTTTTTTTGTCAAGAGGATTTTATTCAATAAATTACTAGTTATGTTGGGCAAAGTCAAATTTGTTTCCGGTGCAAGATTATTTTCAAATTTAAAGGCACTTTCCCCAAATTCTCATTCAGCAACTGGAACGAGAAAGGTCATATTACTTTAATTATCAGAAGCAGCAGCATCAACAGCTGAAGTGAAGGGAATGCGCTGCTTTAAAATGTTATTTTACCATTAGCAAACCTTTAACAATGATAATGAAATATGTAAATTACAGTTATAGTCTTGAGCAATATCGTTAGACAGTAAAGTTGCAGGTTAGCTAGAGGGATGTTTAATTTGGTATGTGCATTTCTACAACATAATCCTTTCTGTCCATATACATTCATATGCCAATAATGCCCACCTCCACTAGCATAGCAGTATATATAAATGTAATTAGGGTAGTATCTACAGACGTTTATGTATGTATGCACATGTTTTTACCGCCAAAGTTGCACAATTATCCTAAGATAGTTCGTGACGACTAAAAGAAGCTGATGAAAATATAAAAAATACAAATTGCTGAAAGTATTAGGACAATAGACTATTACCAATTAAAGTAACAATATACTCTCGAAATATAAATGGTACATCATAAACCTCTTTAAAGAGTGCAAACAATAAGGATCATGGTACAATGGTTAAAATAATTAATATAAGGTCAGATATATTTTTTATATAGCGCAATCTTTTGCAAAGTATAACTTTGTATTTGGATGTACATTATTAAAATACTCCATCACCCAGGTCATATGAAAATAAATTCCTATCACTAAACCACAAGAATGTAGGAATGTATGTATTTATGTTTAACTGCACCATGACACATTCTTGGTTATATGGTGCTGACTAAAGGTAAAGATTGAGAATGTAAAAATGAAATATTGCACGGAATGTTAGAATGCTAAAAACTTCCAAAATAAACGTAAACATCAAGTACAATATACGATGTTAAACTTATTTAAAGCGTATATCAACGATAAGTAAAATATCACATTTTAAAAAAATCATAAAGTATGGTAAAACATTGTTGCATTAACCACATTCCCGGAAAAACGATTTTATCTGGTGTTACATTATAATACACTTTTCTAATCGAGTTCATATTAGATTCCTTCTCTCAAACATGGTGAAAGTTCACACACATGGCATGCACTCGAAGTTCATCCTTCAAGAGGTATGCATGTCACATGTATTTGTGTCCAGTACGCAATTAGCTTGATATACCTCATCTCTGCATTTTTATTCTATTTGCGGGATGCTCCTCTCCAATAGAATATTAGATTTTCTAAAGTATTTGATGTTTGCATTCCACATAGTTGTCCGATTTCGATAGAGTTTGATAAACTGGTTTATATAAAATTAACGTATGGGATGAGTTACACTGTGGTCTTGAATTTCGATTACTTGATGTGACTTTGTTTTGGATAATAATTGTTTTCCAGACTGAATTATAAAAGGTAAACTCGACATGACATAAAGATTTGTGTATGATATACATAGCTTAGTGTTCTTAGAATACTAATGACGTCATCTTATAAAAAGTGTCAAATGTTAAGTTATGTAAGCCAGGTGAGCGATATCGTGCCCACTGTGGACTCATGTTATATGTTTATCTTCAGAAGTATGTACAGGAAACGACCTTGGATGATCTCTTAGTCTGCAATTACTAATATTCATAAAATATCTTACTGTCTACGATTCTAAAACAGTAGATACAGCAACATCATCAGTGAAGTTGACTGATGATACAGTGTTTAATTATGTACTGAATCAAAGCTGACGATGAAAATCTTAATAAATTAAAGACATCTACATTTTGCAATGGAAATTGATAATGATATTTCTTGGATTATCTTATTGAGATGGCCACAAATATAATCTTGTATTTGTATGACCTTTCACGCACAATCAATAATAGCAGGGAGCCATATTGAATTGGCAACAGTTTTCAGTGATATACTAACTAAGCAAAATGGAACTAATACGTGAATGACAGTGTTTAAAATATATTCAAATAATGTGGCTAAAGAAACAATAAGCGTAATAAACATAAAGAACAAAATATCACTTGCCATTAAGCAGCGGTCATCCTGCTTAATTGAGGGAGTGTTTTGAAACCCGTTTATATTTGGTGATAGCAACAATATCTAAGTTATCTAAGAAAATGCCACGTTTAGCTTTATTCCCCAACAATTTACAGCTGTTCAGATTTGCTAACATCACTACATACTATCTGCTTCTGGTTGAATCATGCAATTCCCTGGTCTTTATTTGCTTCCTGAAATTGGTTCATCTCTCTCTCCCTCAATATATATATATATAACAGATCATTCAGATTAGAGTGAATTTGCAGCTTTAAACTTCTCCTAGATGCAGAGATCAAAAGCGCATTTGATATAAAATAAGTATAAACAATTAATGACCAGTAAACTTACTAAACTGATCCAAACAGAATGCGGCAATTTTTGACACTTTATTTATGTGAAGGATGGGGCAATTAACTCATTGTGATGTTTGATCAGATTATTCTTCATGTTTCCGTTATGTCCTACATGGTTGATCTTAAGTTTAATCTGGATTGTCAATCCTAATTACCTTATCGAACACTCAGAATGTCAGGAGAGGGGGCTCGTTTGATAATAGCTTATGACTATGTATCGGCCATACGTCAGATCAAACGTGCTCCTTCCTCTGTATCTGATTGTGTGAATCTAGACGTTTCTCATCAATAATAGATACGCGAGACCATACTGTGAGAAATGTGCGAATAAGCTCGGGATGAATAATGCTCCATAACAAGTGCTATTTTGTTCTCCATATTTATGAAGCGATAATCTTCATATAAAATATTTAGTGAACCATAACAATAGGTCTATGGTCGCTACTAGGTTCACATGTTGCTTAATTATCCAGGTCTTGTAATTATAAATTGCTTCATATGTCGTTTACAATAATAGGCAATTAATGAAAAGTTCCCACAAAAGTTTATACTTCGCTTTCTGATTTGTTTTCCTTTTTCAAGACCTCGCACGTTTAGAAATTATCCGTGTCTGTCAATGTGGGACAGGCTCATGTGCTAATGTACTAAAATCACTTAAAATGGTATTAGCGAAAGTTTGTTTGGTTGACTAAACTATATATAACAGAAAATCAACACAAGAAAGGTTGAATCATACCAAGTCAATTGGAGTAAATTTTTGTTCACGCTACAACAGCCGACCTGATCTGCTCTGAGTATGATTCAACCCTGTTGGTGGTAGTCAACGTTAGTAAAACACCTCTCTATAATTATCTTTTTAGATCTTGCTGTTGGAATCATGAATGTACTCACTGATCTCATTTGGAAAATCACAATTTATTGGTATGCTGGGAATGCACTTTGTAAAATCATAAAATTTTCTCAAGTAAGTATTGTTAACGTTCAGATGAAATCGACTTTCAGTTAATGTTTAATATGTATATATGTTTAGTAAGCCACCATCTAATAACGGGATGAATAGTTAGTTCCTGTTGCACAAGCATCGTCTGTGGTAGTTTAATTCAGTTAAACCTGCCTTTCTCCAGCTTAAATGAAACTGGAATAAAAAGATTATTTAACGCCTGCACAGGCATATTATTTGTTTATTTGATAAATAAGCTTATAGTCACCAAGTTGCGTCTTTTTACATCTTATACGTTGTTCATCATTTTGATTAAAGTTTTGAATAGACAATCCTATTTTTACAATGCCGTTTTTCAATTACTAATTCAAACACTAATTCAGTTTACTATTTTCAACATTCATTATTCAATTTCTTCAAATTCGTCTTCTTTTTCCTTTCCTCTTTAGTTTTGATATTAGTGTTGTTATTTTTTCAGGTTGTTGTCACATATGCTTCGACTTATATGTTGGTTGCTCTAAGTATAGACCGTCTGGATGCTATAGCAAGACCTTTCAGCTTTTCCGGAAGTCGTACGTAATAATTTCTCTTAAGCAAAATATGGGTTCATCTAAACGTTATCTACAACAATAAAGTCCAAAGGAAGCAAGCATAATCTACCATGAGAATCTAAGCTTGACCAAAGACATTTTGAACGAAATCAAAGATGAAAACCAAGTCTGACACATAGCTTATGTATATTAAGCAATACGAGGCACAACTAAATTAATGACGTCATTCAAGCGTTACGGGTTGGAAACACGCGATGAACATAAGGTTACGTACGCGACTTAAAAATCTTCCTCCTTGACAACCCTCATACGTAAATTATTGTCATATAATCGTATTTTAATATTTAGTACATGGTGCAAAATGTTATCAACTTAAAAATGGTATATGTGGAAGCCAATAAAATATGTAGATCATACTTTCGCTCGAATATAACATTTTTCTCTTCCATCCATTCCTAAGAGGTTTTCACACTTTCTTTGGACAGATACCGATATATATATATATATATATATATATATATATATATATATATATATATATATATATATTCTTCTGAATGCCAATGCTATAGTATATAACTTTCTACAATGATTTCTACCCTGGATGTTGTCAGTTCTATCGATATAACCATGTCTGTTTCAATACAGGCATCCAGGGTCGCAGACTGCAATGTGGCATTGCTTAACGCTACATTAAATCTTGGAATCAAGACATAAAAGAAGTATCTAAATATATCAACAGCGTCGGTTATAAGTGGATTTAAAATCAAAATAAAGTGTGGCACACAAATAGGTATAGCAATGCTATCGCAATTGTTCATATATATCTGGCAACTATGCCTTAAATATTGAACCGCATGCCAAATTAGGTATGAAACCAGGATGTCTTTCAAATATTACTGAGCAAGAACGATAAACGGAATGGGCAGATGGACAATACAGCTGAACACGCTTGCTGCAATGACCTGGGGGGGGGGGGCTTCTGTAAATATGTTAAATGTTTACAACGCCCAACATTTCGCCAATAATAAGGGTTGATCTAAGCGTAGAGCGCCTGCAGTCAGTTAGCATCCCAGGTATGTTAATCATACAATAAGTGTGGTATATATCGGCTTTAAATATCACAAACGCCCGAAAACTACACAGTTAACATTTACCAGTGTCATCACTTTAAACGTTGCCAGTAGAAGTTTTTAAAATCGGTAAAAGCCCCACCTGCAATGTGGAACATTCACTAGCAGAACAGCATTTTCAAAACTTTTGCAAAGTGCTTGTCGACCCTGAAAAATCTCACAAACATATATAAATACTACAAAATGATTATAACCATCGAGTCTTGAGCCCTCAGATATACATATCAAAAAATATCCCTTTCTAACGTTAAACGATTAAATAGTTGTTGCGTAGTGAAAAATGGGAGTTTTAGTCTTTTATTACCTATCCGGATTCAAGCCTTCTACACCCAATGACTTTACCAAGTGCATCGCTTAGGAATTCCTGGCGCGTAAAAACATGGGTTTGAGCGTGACTCTCCTCCCCTAGAGCGCCCCTTATATAAAACAGAGGCAACTTAAAAATAAAGAAGAAGCAACCCTCTTCCCCCCAAAAATGATATTATAGAATCCTCATTTATATAAAAAAAAATTCAATAAAACATGACCATAATAAATGCAAAAGTGAATGCCTATTACAATATGAACTTTGTGGTAGAAGTTGAAATTATGAGTACTATAAATCACACGCGCTCGACCATGTCTTAGATGTGGTAACGGAGTCAAGTCGCATAATGAGCTCTACTGACCATGTGGATCTGACCTCGAGCATTATCGCGCGCGTCGGAATGAAACTGAAATGTCGTCGAGGAAAAAAAAGACACAGGATCAAGACTATTGCGGTTTCCGATCCGGATGGGTGCAAATAATTTTACAAAAGCTTCATTGCCGAATAAGCAGTTGGATGATTCATTTCGTATAAGAGTATAAGAGTATGCCTACAGTGATCCAGCTCAAGTAATTTGTGGGAGACCTTGTGATACGTAACCGAGCGGTGTCAGAAAAATATACATACTTGCACTAATAGGACTTCTCCAGAAACAATCGCGTCTGACTGTGATGCGCTTTGCAGCTAGCTATTAAATTTCCTTCAAGTACCACTCGAGCTGGCATTCATGCTTTGTGGCTGATGAGCAAGACCATCGCTGTAACGCATCTATTACTGCTGCTAAGGCTGTATATACGTGAACGAATCCAAGTCAATCATCTCTTACGCATAAAACCCAGGCCAAGGCACTGTGAAGATCCTTTGGAAACATGCGTCCGCCAATCATATCAACTTGGTACCACGGGCGTGTATCGCCTCACGTCCAAGTCTGTGTTCTGTGTGAATGTTGTAATTGTTGCGAACTTTACTTAAGCTTTGCAATATAAAATTATCCTTATAGATTTCTTGAACCATACTAAAACTTTGAACGACTCAACAGTAACCCTTAATGTATATGCTTGGGCCCTTTTTCGATGTAACTATCCCCGCATGTATAAAGTAAAGATTTGTGCAATCGGTATAAGATTATTCTATTACTGCTGAGCAACAAAGATGCCTGTATGTATTTAGCACGCAACAGTTGCTTCACAATCATGACTTTTATTGCGGTGACGTCAGCAAGAAGCCGCATTGTACAACTGTACCAGAATCAAGGAAGAACATTTTGAAATTCACCACTGTGCAACTGAAGATGTTATTTATATATGTGATTTACGCTGACTTGCAATGTCTGAACGTTCCCGTCCCTCGGTTCAATCAAATACATGTCTCAACCCGAGGGTTTGCAGTACGAGCTTTTGTGCGGCATTGCACACAATTTGAAGGTATACTGATATGTGTACAACAGTTGGAAATTGACATGGCAACGTCACGAAACAAACAAAAATTGAAGATTTCACCGTCATTAAATGCCCTGCGTTAGCGATGCCTCAGTGGTGCAAACACGGTTCAAGGTTTCCAAACTAGGATCAGATATAATTAATCTGTTCATAAATATGATCATGCAATAGTTAAAGTGGGATCAGGTGTTTGTGATTGCGTCATCGCTGGCCCGATCAGTCCATTTATGACGTAATCAGATATTTCCCTGAGGCGCTTGTGTTGTCGACCGTCCTGTTATTTTCCAAGATCTATGTCAACCTTTAACCGGACGCCCCTGTTCCTACTGTGTACGATGTAATTCGTGACCACCAGGACAACGGTGAGTGAAGATTTTCTCTCTGACGATACAAGAACAGAGACGTGATCTATGTAACACAATGATACGCAGACGTGCCTAAAGTAATCCGGGATAGCTGCAACATGTTGATGATATTCTGTGGGATTGACTCTCATTGCGTCTCCTTCATTGAGTTTTGTTTGTCGTGGACTATTTGTGGGATGAATCCCAAACAATTTTCCCTGATGACCCCCGAATATCCATAGTTTCCTCACGATTGACCTTGGAGTCACCGGAGCAGGCTCTGCATCCGGGAAACAGTATCACTCGCATTTGGACTAATGTAACCTCCATAATAAATGTATAAAATGGCACAATCTGCATGCGATGTCATATCATAGGGTGCTGGCCGACGCCAAAAGCTCGCCTTCAAACAACTAGAATGTCTCTGTGATCACATAGCTGCTCGTGAATGAGTTAAATATAAGCTTGCGTCGAGGCTATAGGCATGGAGAGACCTCTCAGCGGGCGTTCAAGAAACGTTTGCGGCACAAGTTACGAAAGTCACGGAAAACACCAACGTAGTGATGGGAACAGAAGAGAAACTGGGTCTAATTCACAGGATAGGAACAGAAGAGAAAACCGAGTCTGATAGTCGGAACAGCCAAACCCATGGAAGAAACCGAGGCGACCATTAGAATCTTGCCATGCTCTATTACTGGCATCCACGAAGGCATCGGTAAAATTGAAGAGGAAGACTGATGACTAGATCAGAGATGCAATTGTAAATACTCCATCACCACAACCACCGGCTTACAAGTCAATGATGGAACCACCACAACAATTATTTATCGAAGATGGTCAGTCGTGGATATTTGAAAGTCCCATATGTAAAATTTATCAGACCTCACCCACAACTGGAACGAGCCAGCGATGAAGGTGCCGGCTATGTCAAATGACAAACTATGACACAAGCGGGCATTCTGGGGATCGCTAGGGACAAATAATCTCGATGTAGCGCGTGGCAACCCTAGCAACGCACGATTGAAGGATGGAAAACTGGAAACGCGCACTAGAGAAGAAATCCTATGAAGATTTTATTATAAAAGTACTGGCCGGAAGAAGCACGAAACGAGTAAATGATCTAACTCATCCACAAGAATGCGAAAATGAACCTCACTTGAAGAAGAAATCATCATAAAACAACAACTCAGGCAAGACATCCACTGCAAAACATAATTTGAACGCAAATCCATACGTCCATCACAACTAGACCATACATGTGAATTTATAATTTACAAACATTCCCAGCAGGACAAGCTGCTAAGTGGCACGGAGAACGTGACAAACGACAGGTAAAGAGTAGGGAAGTACCAGAATAATCCGACACCGAACCGATATTAAAGTCAAACGTCCAGCTGAACCCTAACCCAAACGTCCACTTGAACTTGAATCTTGTGGAAATGAGAAATTGACAGTTTGCAAACTGCAACTGAAATATTAAGCCGGTGGAAGAAGATTACACAACAACTTGTAGTAAAAGATCTTGTGGGACTGTGGGACCAGCAACAGATTTAATATCTCGCAGATGGTCTGGAAACACTTGCTGGATCGGTTCGCACAGGTCGTAACGTGCCTAAAGTCAGTGAGGCCAACTTGATTTGTGAGCGGCTGCTTACCGACCAAACCATGGATATGGATAAATTTTTACCCGTTATGCATTTACTCATTGAAGAGATCGATTATGTATGCAACACCGATGATGAGTTCTGATGAAACATTTACTTTCAAGATACTCCTCGTCTTACGTGAAATCAATTACGTTGATGCATTGTGTCGATGACATGCAACCCCGTTTTTGTCAGACGTTGGCACCACCTTGAATATTTTTCAACTTCCTACCTGTACGTAGGAGACTGACCCAAACAGTTGTGAAATTTGATTAATGATTTTATTGGTCTCTAACTAAAAAGATTCCAAAATCAGAATGCATGAACTCGTATCAGCACTCAGCTCTGCCGTATCGATTGACTCTCCACAGTACGCGGTTGACACTGCAAAGTCTGCGATGACAACGGTTCATGGTTGGACCGATGATATTTATGAGATTCACGCCGACCAACGAATTCTGCGTGCAGGATACTATATCGCGCTAGACATTGTCTTAATCATCTGGACGATTTAGGTTAATCTAACCTATGAAGCCATCATTGGTAAATGCAATTCAGGCTCCAGGAAGCCGAGCTTCCACAGGCATTGCCTGACAAGTTTTCATATTGTTCGGGTGCACCCCAAATGAATCTGGGTGATCTGCTCTAGAGTGCTCGCACGTCCATGTATCTGCCATGCAGCAATTTCCGAATCGTGTACGTTTGTTTTCCCTCATAGACCAGGATAAATACGTGTTGGACCTCCGATGAAAGATCTTGATCATGCAGGTCTCGGTATTTTCTGTCGTGTGAGGGCTTCCTAAAAATCGATGGAAAACAAATAAGCAATTAGAACATTAATAACTACAACCCAGAACCAGAGTTGGATTTGTGTACAACGGCATCTGGGATATGATATGGCAATGATTCCACTAGATCTACAAATGAGAACCCCGTTCCTAATTACATAGACATTGCTACAATTCTCTCTATTACAATGATGTTGTTGGAGGGCATTGGCGGACAAATGAAGTGTGATTGATCCTCCAAGTTATGCGAAAAATTCGTGGGCTACAAACGCGTGTGTATTGATAAGTGTTTGTACGCTCCTGTCAGCCTTATGAGCTGGGCTCGTGTTTCCGCGGAGTGGGGGTGGGGGCAAAGTCAAGTGCTGTTCGAAAACTCGAACACAGTAATAAACATCTCAAAAGCTTTGAATATCACAAATTGTTGTCCTTTAGTTTTGGCGGTATGGAATAATTTTTAACATTTTATGACCAGCATTTGCAATTTATTTTTATTAAATTCGGCAAAAGACGTCATGTTCAGGACAAAAACATTATAATGACGTGAATAATTTTTTTGCATTAATAATTTCCTGGGTTAATGCATTTGCTAAACTTTTGCTATACATTTACCAAGCATTGTAATCCATTACTATTTCAGGCTAAGATTACAGTTTCTCAACTAGCCCGATAATCAATCCCCTCACACACACACACACACACACACACACACACACACACACACACACATGCGTTGATACTGATGAACGATTTAAGGGTATGATGTCACCCACGGATAATATTAAGGAATTTGTGTGGATAGTTCTGTTCGCAACACATCGATTTACATGTAAGTCCCATACATGTAGTTTTCATGTCTCTTGTGTTACCGTCGGTTGACGGGTCCTTTTGGCAATGTGCATATAATATGTCAGGTTTAGCTCTGTAATAATGTAATAATTACGGATTCGTGTTTCAGAAAAGGTAATATGTAATTACATTGCCAGGCTATAGGGCATGCTTTTGAGATGTACCAATTGTTGAAATCAAGAAAACGCATCCCCTATATAATCAAATTTATTTGCTTTGAGCAATGGATACAATTAGTTTCTTGATTGAACTTGCTGCAAATTTGCCAATAGCTCTAAGTCAAATTACGACTCGAAAAATCTGATAACAGTTGGCAACTCATTGATAGAATGGCATTTGAGAAATGAAAGATATTTTTAAAAATATATAATTTAATACAGACTCAAGTGAAGGAGGGTCTCTAGGAGGAGGTTTGGATCATTGTTTAGAATGGGGGGGTGTTGGAATTATCTACCAATTTAGTGTAGAATTATTAAAGTTCGACTGGTATAAACGTTTATGACACATGACTTTTAGAAATTAATGATATTAACGTTGTGTGATATGTCTTACGTAATAAACTTCCCAATGAAATGAATTCACAAGAATTTAATTCCTTTTGCAAATGCTGCAATGACTATGCTACATTACATTCAAATGATTGAAAGAGATTGGACTATTCGTGTCATTCCCTTTTTAACACTGGGCGAATTGTGAAAACTGATAAATGAATATCTTTCTTAATCAAGAAATAAAAAATAACTGGAGTTCAGAAAGACTAGAGGAAATAGACAACACAAGAACTTTGAATTCTTGTAAGTGCATTAGGTTCAAAATGGGAAAATTGGTCGCGTTAAGCCGACACAGTCGCCTCTGCGAGACTGGATGATTTGTTCCATGATTTACGCTGATATTTGTGTTAGGTATAATAATGTAATAAATGGGTAGGAAATGAAATACTACCACACTAGCACCAATAATCATGTCCACGAGAAAATGTATTAACATACAGCATAAGCAAACAATGAAATAAATAAGATTGTGGTGTTAGTGCAACTGATAGATTATTATCTATGCACTCATAGCTTCTGTGTGTGTCATACGTATGCTAAGCCCTAAATACAATATTGTATTAAGGAAAAGCACAAACGTTCTTAACTTATTACATATATTGTATTCAAAACAAATACCAAAATCTGCCCGATCCGTAAAACGGATTACTACTAATTTTAAATATTTATTTACTATGACAGAATCACATGTAGGTGAAAAATTACTGAAGGGGATATACTTTGATTGAATCAGATTATGTACAGATAAACGTGATGAAGACTAGACCACAGTAAATTACATTGCTAGCAAATATCTCAAGGCCCTCCGACTATTGAACTGGATGTTATTTGAAACACTGAGCAATTACTGAAAACAAATGAGATTTCATCGATGGCGTTGATTGTCGTAAATTGCGATACCATACCAAATGGAGTTGCGTTTGTCTCATATGAACTGGATTGGTTTGCTTTGGTATTGGTGTTTAATGGAGTAATTATTACTTAGCCCCAAACAAAGAAAAGTCAAAAGAAAAGCAAATATGATAAAGATGACGAGGACGAATATCATGGTGGAGAAAGGATGAGGTCGCCTCCTATGATGATTATGAAGACGGCAATGACGTTGTCGATGAATGGATTTAAGAATCAAGACGTAAAATACGTATAACCTTGTCGATGATTTATCGTGTCTACGGGCACGCCATTGATAGTATTCCCCAAAGTTGCATCGAAAATTTCCACCTGTTTCCCCCGCAAGATATAGGATATCCATTTAGAATTATCGTATTAAACACTAAACGTTAAGATTTTCGCTACTCCTATTACCCGTCTAAGAACATTTACTCCTAACCCTGACCTTAAATGTTAAACAAATGTTTCAAATGGTCTCGGAAATTTTCCAGCTTCTTTCAAATGTTGTCGGGTTTGTTAAGTGTAATCTCAAACATTCAGAGGTCTGTTTATGACAATCCGTAGGCTCATGGACGTGAGTTTCAAGCCTTTACCGCATTATAAATGTTAGGTCACAGTCTCATTTCGCTGCATGCTTTGTTGCTGGAGGTTTTGTTTCTTGAAAATTATTGCGATTGCATGTTACTATATTTAGATTGATGAAAAACTGGTGATGACGCTAAGATCCGAAAGATGTTTTATTGATTCTCGCTGAGAGTATTCGAGTCTGAACAAACGTGGGGTAATATGCCATTTTGATACGTTAAACAACGCATATTTGCTCATCTAAAGCAGGTCATATTTTATGACGTCTCTACCTTCTTTGACTTTAAAGACAATCCCACGCTAGTACTTTACCCTTTGGAAGTACTATATACAAGTGTATGAAAGTTGTCGCGCAATGCAAATAAATAAACATGTTTTAATTATTTTTCAGGGACCCGTTCTAGGGTTCTCGTGAGCCTGGCGTGGGGAGTGGCCGCTATATTTTCTATTCAGATGCTGTTTATTTCCGAAGAAGTGGAGTTTGAGCCGGGCAAGATGCAGTGCTGGATAAAATTGCCACATGATGATTATTGGAAGGTACGCATGTTACCTCCATCTTTGGTGAGAACCCATCAGTTAGTGGGAGATCATGATCTTTTCTGTGATAAGCTTCTAAGTTGTCTAACGCTGTAAGGCACATAACTACGCAAGGAAGATCATATTAATGATCTTCCTTATATATTAATTGATATTAATGTAAGTGTAAGAATCACTATAAATATACAGGTGGTTATAATTTAAGAGACACTCCTGTTTACAATAAGAAGGACTCAACAAACAAAAACATAGAGGCCTGCGTCAAGTCAGCAGTTTATGTTGTCCTGACATCTGTGGCAAACCGCACTCTCTGGCTGCATTTGCCTATTACCAAGGTAGACATAAGTGCACTAGGTATGAAAATTGCACGTCATGTGAAATCAACATATCTTTTTATTATTTAACGAATCATTTGATTATACATTAATATATTTTTTATAAATATATGCAATATGTCATGAGGAAACTTGTGGATACATTTGTGTACTTGTGTATTAACATAGAGAGGAAATTTGTTTGAAACAACCGCATAACAGATATATTTGGTCGTGTGGATAAGCAACTTTGCATGAATAGGAAGCAAATCTTATTTTTTGGTCAAAGGTATTGACTAGCAATATATATATATATATATATATATATATATATATATATATATATATATATATATATATATATATACATACATATGTTACTGCATTTCTATGGGAACATATGAACGAGTTTTTCGGATGGAAATACTGCACGATTTTGGGAATGCAGTATATCCATCCGACAAAACGAGTTCGTATTTTCCCATACAAATGAAGTAACCTTTTAATTATATGCTCATTGTCTTATTCTACCTAAGGCTTAATTATATAAACAAAAATACACTAAAAGAAACACAGTAACTGAATGTATGCCGTATTCCAAACTAAATACACAAGCACAGATTCATCATTACACAACAACATTATTAATGCGCACATAACTCCGCCCAGATAAATTTGAACTTAGTCTCGCGCTAGATGTAACTTTGGAAAGAAAATGGCGATTTGGTCTACTTAAAATTGAAATTTGGAGTCATATTGTGAATGAATGCGCATTGCAACAACTTTTCAATTTGATCTGGAATGAATAGATTTTGGTATTTTTGTCGATTCTAAGAAAATTTCGTGATTATGGACTGGATTTATCTGTGCCAATTCAACATGAAGTACATCGGATTTCAGCAGCGTGTTGACATCTGCAAGTGTGTTTCTGTTCTGTCATTGAATGCTTTAAACCATAATGTGGGAAAAATATGAAATCTTTCAATTGCAATTATCAAAAAGACGCTATGGAATAATATGTTTATCTCATTTTGAGTGCAGTAAGGAGCATGTAATTACACTTGAAATATAGTCGAAATTACAGTACAATTTCGAAATGTGTAATCAAGCCTGAGAACCCATGACATGGCTCATGTAATTCGGATTTGCAGAACTAAGAAAGTACAATTTGAGGATATTCAGGATGTAAAACTGAAAGCATATTTTTTTGCCATTCTTATTACCAGCTAAAGAAGACAGTGTATGCCTTGTCACTTGTATGTTATTTGTAAGGACCTTGTCCGGCATCTATAGCTAGCCAATATCCGAAACATTGTATCAAAATAGTTAACGCAGAATGCGGCAAAGCACGAAACATCTGCTTTAGTTCATTCAAAAACAAATTTAATCAACCAAAAGGTAAAACGCCTATTATGCGAGTGTACATGATTCGTTTACAAAATAGTTCATAATACACTATTGGGCACATGTGAGTGAAATATGAAGTACGCGTGAGTGCAGTATCGTAAAATATTGCCCGATTCTGACAATGTAACGTTAGCGGAGGACAAAATGAGCATGTAATATATATATATATATATATATATATATATATATATATATATATATATATATATATATATATATATATATCCTTCGCATTGTAAGTGGTTTACCGTTCATATTTTGCTGTGTTTTGCGAATATTCTCACAGAAAGAAAAACAGTAACGTAATTCTCCTTCCTAATTCAAAGTAAAATAACTTATTAAGATAAAATATAATTTGTGTCAAGTTGAATTTAAACTCGATTCTTCTTGAACTGCAGACGGCCAAAGTTACATCGGTGTCTAAGAACAACATCAAATGTCTTGGTCGTAATGTCTACTTTATCTCTTGACGGCCAGTGAAACAAATATTATATTATTTCACTCCAATGAAATATAAAATATATTTCTCTCAGAAGATCCAGTAATTCACAGCAGAGCATAAAAACAGATTAATTATATTCGCCATAGCATTGAGCAATCTAACAGAAAGTCTGTGATAACCCAGTGTCTTACTCTTTGAAATCGGTATTTGCACACATCACTATGTGAGAGGCACATGGCGCTAGGTTAGTTGATGTGTCTACCATAAGATTGTCCTTTCCCATTCTAATGTCATGATATTCCATCTTTTAACCAGATTATATCACATTTTAATGACTGAGAATTGTAGAAAGCATTACCCCTGTTAAAGGATAATGAGTCCTTGAGAGATTTGCACCCAATCGGATGTATTACCCACGACACCAATAGTACTGAACACAGACATTGGGCTTAGTTCTGGGAATATTTTCAGCACCTGCAAAATTCAAACTATATTATGTGCTTAGGTTCT
>JAECUM010022462.1:0-20330 GCA_016617855.1 Megalonaias nervosa | reverse complement strand
TATGTCCTTTTGAGAAACGTTTCTGTGAAATTTTGAAGCGAGCAATGTCTGGATAATTAGGAAGCATTTCAAGATCAACAGGATCAAATTCACGTTTTTTATATACCTTTAAATCGAGAGAGTTCGCTTCATTTTCTCTTACCGTAAATGAATCATTGTTATTAACTCGACGCGGCTCCTTCTTCACGTTTCATAAAGCCCTATTCCTAACTCCAACTATATCCATTTTCTTTGTCCCTGTAAATTGTACAATTTTATACAGTTCCTACAGTTCAGGCATCTCATTGCTTCAAAAAATGTCTGTATATGGTTGATGTTCCTGTCCGCTTAGGTTTGTGTCTTAAAAGGATACATATGAAATTGTTTTCTCCCTTAATATCTCATATAATAATCGGACCACACCATAACGAAAATATTTTGATTTTCCCAACGAGTTGCTATTGGGAACATTATGGGATATAGAGGGAAATTAGCGTTAGAAAAGAAATGTAATGTTACCCCCAAAAATAACGTTTTACTTACAAGTATTATACATTTACTGAACACCAACACACATTAATAGCTACAAACGTTAAATAAGATGTTAATCCAGATAGGAAAGGAAACTTTTTCTTAAATACAGCGCTATAAATTCTCTTCAAACTCCTGTCCAAACCATTTAATCATCCACGCAAAAACAAGCATATGACAGAAAGAGACTTCATAAATGGAATACAAAAGGAACCGTCATACACTGGGGACGTTTTGGACTGCTAGACAAATAATTAATGCAAAAACGATTTTAGCAAAACCTTGATTTGGCATGCCCCGGACAATAATGTCGATGCATGAATCTCATTGTGTAAAATTCCCTCCCACGTTGTCTGCGGCCACCTTAGCTTCCGTCGAATTTGAAATGAGAAGACGAACCGAAGATTATATCGATCTGAATAGCTGTTAATTGCACCTGTTAGTCAATGTCATCGAAACAGGCAACACCGAAGACACAGATGATAGTGTCTTTTGTCGATAGTGTCAGGCATTATTTGTTTCGTCACGTAGATATATAACTGACACACGAACTGATCACCGCTGTGTTTGTTTGGTGTGGAGACATGGCAAATTGGACAAGACCTACGTCAATGCTTTGACTGTGGATAATCATTTAGATCACACCTTAGGTTTCAACGATTGACAAAAGAACGAATGCGCAGTGTAAACTATCAATACTGGTTCCACGTGGATACCTAGTCGCAAGACGAACATGTGTTGAATGGTGTGGCTGTCCCTCATATTAGCAAGAACAAAGTCAGTATCAATCAAGCATGCCTCCATGTGAGACGTTTCAAAGCCTTACCCAAAGTGGATAAAGATATCAATGAATCATTGTCCAGAACTGCATCTAAGTATCATAGCGTTACCCACATGAATTACTTGAAATAATATTGACTCTGTTCTAAATTACTGGACAATTATGACACGAGAGTTCCGACGGAATTTCAAAATACTTGTTTGTGACGATTGATTAACTCCGATGAAGAAAGCATTGATAAACATTTTCACTCTTCAGAATCAGGTGAACCCGTGTGTAACTTCATTTTACCCCTTCCTTCGAACATGCAGTAAACATAATCATACATGCATACTCTAATAACACTCGGAAAACAAATAGCCGAGGATATATATTTCAGGATTATTACATACAAACACATAACACAATATAATGTACGTTTATGGAGATGATATTTTCCATCCAGTGCCATAACACGATGATTATGCAACGCATGGCTGGTCAACATTCAGAGTAAAACACGACAATATTTTCAGCAATGCTACCATGAATGACCAAGGAGCAAGCATAATTATGTGGATGCGGGTCATCACATATATAATCTCAGAATATTTTTTTTGTTGCCGCGATCGACGCCAGCGTCGACAATGACGTAACTTGGATTATCGGTGATAAACGTGAACCTGTTTGCGAATCAAGAAACTGCTCTGTTGCTAGTACCGGGGGTATTGCCGTGTTAAATAGAAATTCTAGGCCATGAATGTTATCTAGCATTGACAATCCGTGCTACGAGATAGCATACCTGGTGACTGCATTTGTTTATGGGATTTATCTGTTAAATTAGCCTGATATTACTGCGCTAATGCCAAAGCGATGTGGTGCTAACAGAGAATCACAGAACATTTTATGAACATGTTGTGAGGGAAAGGTCGCACACATCTGCAACGTGAAAAATAAAATCGTGGGAAAATACAATTAGATAAACTGGAGCCACGATCAGCAACATCACTGAACTGGAGGACAGAACAATAACCGGAGAGATCTTGTACACAGCTAAATATGTAAGAAATGGAGCTCCGATAGTGATAATTGACCATAGTGCTCATGCATGTACGCCAAGTTTAACAATATTCCCAGGAGATAAAAAAATATCAGTGTCTACGCAGGCGATGATGACGATATAGTCGAATATATTCATGAGATCAGCAAAACCGATACAGTGCCCGTGTGGTTGTTCCAGAGTGACGAGGGCAGCAAATTCGATCAATTGGTGCTGCAGTTCGGTGATCTTTATAGTGCGGAATCTCTTCATACGCAAATGACCAAGACTGCATTGAGATACACTTACAATAACGACGAGATAGAACGATTACTGAGTAATTGTTTTACTGTTCCGTCTGGTATTGCTCATTTTGCTGAGAAGGACAATTCATGGAGACTGACACGAGGAGAATTTCCTGAAGACGTTCAGCGATAAGTGTGTAGAGTACGGACACGGAGGGTTGTACGGACACGGAGGGTTGTGGAATACCAAATGTGATTTCAACGAAGTAATCTCAATTGAGATGGTTCATGGAAGTTTTGGGATTGAGCGGATTATTCTAAACCATTTGGGCATCCTACACATGAGATGACTAGGGCATTGGTAAATGGACCCTACCCTCTCTGGTAGGACCAGATTTCTATTTAACTGGCTTTGTCGAGATTGAATCGTTTGAGTTTTCAGCGCATGTCCATCTTGTTGTTATTGTTTGGATTGGGCTGCATTTCAATAAACCTAATCCAGACATATATCTGATGGACTGATGTGCGAAGAATTCGAGTGGTTGGGCTCCCATGGTACTCCTGCCATATATCCTTGATAAGAATATACTAACATCACTAACGGTGGGCGAAGCAATATTTTCATATCGCCCAGCAAAACAGGTTTGGATGTCAGAACCTGAAAGTGACAACGGTTATGAGATATCACTCGCAAAAGATCTGGGCAGAAAAATCATGTGTAAATATGCCCAAGGAGTCTCATCCGATCACAAGATTAAGTAAAATTAATTATCGACGATGTTGCACTTGAAGTTATAATCGCTGATACAACATGTAAAGGTACATTTGCGTGGCGGAAAATGCATATTTGAGTGACGGGAGTAAACTATTAGCTATAGTATGTTATTATGATGGTGACTCACCGCAATATACTCATTTAAGATCTTTGACGCTTGGGTATGTTTCCGTAAACCTACTGTCGATGATAAATAAATTTTCTGAGACCGCAGTTAGAAACTCCACAGATTCATTTTATATCAGCAAAGAAAATATAGGATTATTGGATGAATGTGATACAGGAATCAGTGATGCTCGATGGGGACAACGGCGATTCGAGAATGAGATGATACTTGATTATTCTGAACCTGCTGATTATAAACCTTTCGAGATATTACAAAAATGATCAAATGTCACAACCATCATCAGCCCCATCGGCATATGATCCTGTGGCCAGCAAACAGCTGTTTATCTTAACGGGCCTGGCGGCTCTGGTAAAACAACACCCGTGATAGAATTCCGATTCACTGACTTGCCAGAGAGACGAAACAATGAGGTGACAAATCTCATATTTATCAAATTTGCTTTTGATGGAAGAGAGATACGTAGACACCTGAACAAATGGGTGAGAAATATATTCCTAAAATTATTATCTGGGATGAGACATGCATGGTATCTCGAGATGTGTTAAAAATATTTCTTGATTGGGTACTGACAAAAAATACTACTGCTATCATGTGTGGTGATCATGGCCAACCACCATCCTTTGTCGGTGAATCGCCACATCGCTGGTTCATAGAATTCGTAGAACATTATGAGCAAACACTAGATAATCATAGAGCTATCGATGAATCGCTAAAAGAGTTCACAAAGTTAATCAGACTGCAGGCGGGTAGCATCCAAAGTTTGATAATGCTTGAGATAATTCCAGAGACAATAAACGACGATTTTTTAAAAAAATTTATGGCACCCTAGCGATCAGAGAGTAGCATCTAGAAATATAGTTTATGAATATAGCTAAAACTGTTAGTGTTACATAAAGAAAAGTATTCTGATTTCCCTGTCCCATTGCGTTATCGCCTAACAGATACACGTAAACAAAATAGTTATGTTAAGATTCCGGTATCCTTGTCAGGGACAAGGGAGAAACAAAAGCTCGTTCTTAATGATACTGTTGTTGTTCCTGTGGATGTTGTTCAGAAAGCACTAGCCTCTGCAGCATCATGTTGGACACTAGGATATGATATAGCTATTAATTCATCACAAGGTCTAACAATATCAGATACAAATATTTGGATTGTTGATGATAGTAGCGAATGGTCAAATTTAGTTTATCTGGCAGTTTCAAGAGTCAGAAGAATGTTTCAACTACGGAGGGTTATGACAGACTGCACCGTGGATGTCATGCCCCTGTCCTTGGACAAGTGGGACAAGGATCAAACTCAGGAAACCATTGCTAGTAATGGCGATGATGTTGTAAGGAAAAATTATATGGTTATCAGCGATGTGACAACAAGAATAAGCTCGACTTTGATCTTGATATTGAATTTATCATGACACTGAAAAAATGTCAAAATAACCATAGTGCTTGCTATAACACAGTATTGTTGTGGCTGTATTCGGATAATAATCCAAGACAGTTTACCGTTGATAGAATTAATAGTAGTCTCGACCACACACGAGAAACTGTGATGCTGACCTGTCTTGAGTGTAATCGGCGTCGAGGAGCCAGTGCCTTATTGCTAACGAATCATCCTTCACAAAGTGATGGCAGTGGTAGTTGAGTATCTTCACGAATTACTTGTAATTGTTCACGGACAAATCAACACTGCGGCGCAGCGGAATCTAATCTGTAGATTGTTCTCCTGCCAGTATATCTTACCAAGCTGGAAATTGTATGTGTGGTCATGCTCCAAATAGGATCAGTTGCTTTTTTTTTTTTTTGCTACCTTCAAGTTGACCAGGCTCATATAATATTTGACACTCACATTTCTGAATAATGGTGTCTGTGAGGAAGAGTCATGTTGCTTAAATGGTAAGTGTCTCTTCGAGATTGCATCGATTGGTTTCATAGAAATTCCACTAGTAACTTCGTTGCTAGGCGCGGCAATCACACTTCGCAATCCTGCAACCCATTCATAATATCTCTTTTCCGCCTGAACTGATATTTCCTTCGCATACTGATATACAAAGAATCGCTCAGCAAGTGTTCGGTTAAATCGCTCAACGATTGCATGATCGCGATGAATTGCGGTATGTCCTAGTATGAGACAAGGTTGCGGTTTGTCCACCTGTAACTGACAAGCCTTCCTTGGATCAGAAAATTGATCCTATTGAAAAATTCCCTGATTTATACCCAGCTTGTGCAGTTACTAGAGCTATGGCAAAGAAAGCTCTTGAGAATGATTTTGATAAGGAAAGTATTCTTTTAGATGACACATGTATTGGTCAGGCTTTTGATGAGGTCACTTTCACTCCTTGTTTGGATCAATCAAAAGGTATTGATCACAGTGAACCTCTTTTAACTACTCATTCTCTTTTTTCTAACCAGGGTGACAAACGACAATCACTTGTCGTCAAACAGGAAACAGATCCTGATATCTCTTGTTTGTTTCAGAGGGTAATTAGTAAAACTGAAGACACTGATGTTCCTGTCTGTTGTAACATTAAAACTGGAATTCTTAGGAGAAAATGGAGACCTCCCGAGGCATCTGCTAATGACGAGTGGTCAGTGAACTGTCAGATTGTAGTTCCAACATCTTACAGACAGGAAGTACTTTTGCCCATGAATCTCTTCTGGCTGATCATTTAGGGATTAATAAGACTTATCACAAGATCTTGACTCACTTTTATTTACCAAAAATCAAAAGTGATGTTCGTAAATTCTGTAGATCTTGTCATACTTCTCAAATGATAGGAAACCCCAATCAGAAGATACCTAAGGCTCATCTGCAACATATTCCTGCATTTGACGAACCATGTAGTAGAATGATGGTATACTGTGTTGGTCCCTTACCTAAGACAAACTCAGGCAACCAATACCTGTTGACCATTATGTGTGCGTCAACAAGTTTCCCAGAGGCAATTCCCTTCAGGAATATAAAAACTAAAACTATAGTAAAAGCTTTGATAAAGGTTTCTACTCAATGCGGCCTTTCTAAATCTGTCCAATCGGATCAATGGTCAAAGTTTATGCCTGGAATTTTCCAGCTAATTATGCTTGAATTTGACATTCAGAAATTCAAGTCAAACGTGGAATTATCGTTTCACAGAACTTTAATGGAGAGAATTTTGAGTCTTGTAATAGAGTTCTTTCTTTTTCAAAATATTCCTCAAATCAGGAATTATGGCCCTTACAAAGTTATGAAGAAAATGAATGAGTTAAATCATACTAATAGTACTCTGATCTAAATAAATTAATGGAGTACCAGTATATTGAAAGAGATAGCCAGGTAAATCATGCAATTAATTTAGTCACTGAGGATTCAAGTGAAGGAATTCAATCGGACTCTATTGATTTTGAAACAACAAATCTTCGGAATTCGGAAATTATGAAACCTCTGCACCTGAAACTGTTGTATTTGCAACAACAAGAAAAGAATGAACTTAAACAATTATTATTTGAATATGAGCACTTGTTTACACATCTTACTACAAGGACAAACACAATTTTTCATGACGTTGAAATTGTAAATTCAAAACCTGTGGGACAACACCCATACAGGAAGAGTTCTCCCAAGGAAGAATACATGAGAAAGGAAATTCAGTATTTGCTGGAGAATGATTTCATAGAGCCCAGTAAAAGTGATTGAAGTTCACGATGTATACTTGTTCCGAAACCGGATAAAACTTTCCATATGTGCACTGATTATAAGAAGGTAAACTGTGTGACTAAGACAGATTCATTTCCACTACCAAGAATCAATGACAGCATTGATAAAATGTGAAGTGCCAAGTATGTCATCGAAGTTTGACCTTCTAAAAGGATTCTGTAAATTCCACTTACGGGAAGAGCAAAGGAAATTTCTGCATTTGTGGCTCCAGATGGACTTTATCAATACAAAGTGATGCCGTTCGGGATGAAGGGTTCGCCAAGTACCTTTCAACGTTTGATGAATATAATTACTTCTGGTCTAGATAATTGTGATTCTTACAGCGATGGTGTCATCATCTACAACGACACCTGGAAAGAACATCTAGGCACGCTTCGGAAATTCTTTGACAGACTCACTGATACAAGTTTGACAATCAATTTATCTAAAAGTTAGTACTGCCGTGCTTGTGTAACTTTTCTAGGACATATTGCGGGACATGGACACATTAAACCTATTGATGCTAAAGTCGAGGCTATCTCTGAATTTTGTGTGCCTGTAAGTAAAAAGCAACTGTCGCGATTTTTGGGTATGGCCGGATACTATCGGAAATTTTGTTCCAAATTTTCTAATATTGCTGAACCCCTGACAAATTTATTGAGCAAGACAAACAAATTTCTTTGGACTGAAAAATGTCATAAAGCTTTTGACAAGTTAAAGGCCATACTCAAAAGTGCACCAATTCTTACAACTCCAAATTTCAGTCAAACATTTAAACTATCTGTTGATGCAAGTGATACTGGGGTTGGCGCAGTATTGATTCAAAATATAGCAATGGTGTTGATCATCCAGTGTGCTATCATTCTAAGAAATTAAATAAGCACCAAAGGAATTACTCAACAATCGAGAAAGAATGTTTGGCCTTGATATTGGAATTGGAGCATTTTGAAGTTTACATTAGTTTAGCTCCTTCTCCGGTTGTTGTGGTTAATGATCACAACCCCTTTACTTTCATTGACAAGAGAAAACCAAAAATCAAAGATTATTAAGGTAGAGTCTTTTGTTACAGGAATAAAATATTGAAACCAGGCACATCAAAGGAAAAGATAACTTGATAGCAGATGCACTTTCAGGTGTATGGAAATATAATTTCATGTACATTTTGTACAATTCATAAGAGTTCTTCTTATGAATTTTTTTACCTCATGTATAGTTAACATTTGTTAAAAGGAAATATTTATTACATAATTTTTTCTTTTACTTTTTGGAGGAAGTGTTACGTATATATAATTGAATTACTTTTTTTTAGTTTTAGAATTTTTTTTATTTTATTTTATTGCATTACATGCTACTGTAATGATAACTGAGTCCACAGGATTTGATTTTGTTATATAAATTCAGTTCAGTTCTGTCTGTTTTTCTTATTCTCAACGTAAAGAAGTCATTATTGCAACATCATAATTTTAGCCGACCTATTTCCTGACCTTGATTCAAAATTTTTTAAAACACAGAGTGAAAATCATTTCTCGTAATCAAGGTCATATTGGCTTGCGTGTCAGCTCTGTTGTAAACAACATTTTTTGATTTTTTTTGTTGTTATTGAATCTTATAGTAAGATACGTTCAGTACAGTTGATTTCGTCCATTGTGGACGTGACAGTTGGCCTATGGTCTTAAAGCGCCATTCGAATTAAGTGACCACGTGACCCAGTAACGTGATCTAAAGTTGCGTTTAAAACTAGAGTTTTATAGTGATTCAATTCAGTCGTAATTCACACCTTCAGAGCTCAAGGTGTTTGTCTGCTGTTACCTCGTTGAACTGAGTTTTTATTTAAAATAATTTGTAGTGTTCATTCGAATTCTTGGGCAAAGACATTTATTGGAAATTATTCGGAATTCTAAAGCAGGATTATTATCCTTGGATTCAAAAAGGAACAGCTGACACGTCGACACAAAATGATATTATAGAAGACGTCATCGCCATCCATATTGGGACTTCATCGGGATTCGAACTTTGATTTATTTAGAACTTTTTAGTGATAGGTCTTATATTTTCAAATTCTAGGATTAAATTTTGAATTAGATTCACAAACCGTAAGTCCTTTTTCGTATTTTTACCTTGTTTTCTAGGGAAATAAATTATTATGTTCAATTTACAATGCTTGTTGGCTTCACACTTTTCTTTGTTACTTTTTACGAGCCTAGACACGTAACAGGTAATCCAACCATAATCACTTAATGTCCTTTAAATTCCTTCTGACTACATATTGTATTATCCCTTTTGCCAAATTTCAAACACTAAACTTATCCAGTCATGCTGATAATATCAAAAGGGTGTTAATTGCTTTACGCTACTTTCAATTGTCAAATGCTGTCAATGACAATTTGGAAATACAAAGTGGCGAAGTATGAATTCTTGTAATTCAAATTCTCAAAAGGACGCAAGACTGAATACTGTTTTCCAGGCAATATCATTTTCACTTCCATTTTGAGTGCGTAACTAGCATGTGAGTCATATTGGAAATAAATTCAAAATTACATTACAATTTTCAGGTGTGGATCTAATTGTGGAGCCCATTCAAGTCAAATTAGCAAACCTTAGTAGGAAGTTACATTTTGAGGAAACTCAGCTTGTAAAAAGATATATATTTTTATTAGATAACATACAATTATGCCACTTGCAAGCTCTTTGCTGGATGGACACTAATTGTTTCTATGACCTGTATAACTTGTATCGCTGATATAATTCCATATATTTCCTCAAAAATGTAAAACAGGGATAATCGCGCAGCATCTGGGTTGTAACATTTTATTTCGCCACCTTCTTCGTTGTCGTTACTTCCTGGTTCTTCTTTTTCCGCCACATCCCGCCTTATTTGGTCGCATTTGTTTTAAGAAATATTAGTATCTGAAAACTGGACTACTCTGAAGTAAACGAGATAACCCTTGGACTTAATATATCATCCCATGCGATTTTTATGGACCATAAAAAGCACAGACCAAAGCCGGAACCATTCAGTTTGCGATTGTTCCTAAATACATTACAAAAAGTATTTCAATCATCAAAATTGTATTTTTAACACTGCGAGTCTCACTTTTGCTGCGAATATATCAAGTTCACTCATGTGCTTTCCTGAACGTTTATTTTGTGACTCGTTGAACACATCTACATCGTCAAATCTATTGTCTTTACATCCAAATGGACCAAACAATATTTATATTTCATCCACATACAAATTTAACATTTCAAAATATACGTCTGGTACATGAGCGTCGATTATTTGCTAACAATCAAAAGTAGTAATTGAAGATACTATTTTGAGCCATGTCGTCCTTTTTGAAACATTGTAGATGGACTAATACTGCATTATTCTGATAATGTAAAATTAATGAAAAGAACAAACTATCATATCATAATTCCTATCTTGTTTAATAGAATGTATACGCCTTTTTATTTTATTTTATAAAATTCCTGTCTTCCTATTATTAGTACCTAATAAATTGCTTGCCAAATAATAATAATTATAAACCTCGACCTGATCGTGTACTGGGTGATGATTATTTTCACTCTCTCCGTATACGCCACTTTGCAGAAAATCAGATATGATTACAATTCAAATACATGTTCAATATCAACAACTGTTAATCGAAGAACCGTTGTATGTGAATATGCCCGCTTGGCAAGTAAGCAGGTTTTGTTGTAAATTAAAAAGTACATGCTACTGTACACCACAATACTCGAAGTTCAGATAAAAATGTTACAAAATTACAACTGCATCATTGGGTATTTTAAGTAAAGGTGCCTTTCCTGGACCAAAACATGTTTTCTTTGCTCAGATCTATTGGATGTTTGCATTTGTTAATGTTTGCTTCAACTGAATTATAATTGTTAGAATTCAAGTATTGTTAATGCACCAATCGTGTGCACATTTAGGAAACATTGTTACTACGAATTTTCTTTGAAGGTAACATTGATACATATTGTAAAATAAATCAAATGATAACGACTTAAATTTGCAACCATTCTTTTCTCGTTGAAAATAATCCTGGAGTTAATCTTATATTCTAATCTTAAACATCAGTATTTTACAATATACACATTTTGTCGTTTTAAGCTAAAGCTTCGGTGAACTAAAGCTACTTACCTTTTTTATTTTGGTAAATATTAGTTTATTTACTTTTCCTTAATTACGTTTCTGTAAAATATTAGTCCCTTGTTCGGAGATCATCTTAAACGTCAATATTTGATACACCTTGGTGACCATACACTAACAGATGTAAACCGATTGTGGTATTTTCAAAGGTAATCCGTTCTGGATGAATCTTGGATGTTCGCAACATTATCACGATACATTCTGAGGCTAAATTCCATTTTGGACACCTAGACGTATGTGTGTGGGACTATGCTTGTCTAAATAAGAAGAAAATTGGAAGCTGAATACAGTGTAGTGTTCAATTGTGAAAGTCACAACAAGGCAACAACGCGGCATGATGCACATTATGCATTAGTGAGTGTTGAAGCCACCAAACTATCTTATCCTATTTTGATATTAAGCAAGGATTCTTCCTACAGAACATATTCGAGTTGTCATGTATATCCTATCATCTGCTTAGTAATGGCGTTAAGCCCGTACAGCATTAAAACCAATACATATCAGGTTTCTGCGTTATGTTTTCTTCGTGTGTCATCTTTAATGAGAGCCATCCATTCTTGCTTCAGTTCATTAACCCCTTAGTTGCCATTGGATATTAACCAAATTTTGATATACAGTTTGCTTTTTAAGTGATATCAGCTAATATAATTTGTCAGCATTCTTCGTCATTATATAGCTAAGCAAATAGTCTCGGTTATCAGAAACATCCATAATATCTTCCTCCTTAATAAGTCGCTATTATTCAATATCTACCAAATTTTGGATTGTACGCATGTGCAATCCATCAGGATGAACTTTAATAAAGGCATCTTCGCGTTCAATTTTGCCCATATTTATAAATAAATGTCAAGTTGTATTATGCACGTATAATATACGGACCTCCAGTAAGAATGAATCAAGTGGTCTTAATTCTTTCCTGATTGAAGACAAATTTATATTTTGTTTCTCTTTTTTGTGATCTCATCATCATGTATCAATGGTAAATACGCAGTTATTAAGCTATGAGCTTAGTGATATAAATTTTTGTTGTCATCTAGGGCTTATCAAATCCAATACTCTGACTTCCCGGACTTTTCAGTTTCCAAGCCAGACAAGTACAAGTTTACCATCAGCTAGTCTGATACAGGTGCGTTGTTTCTATTTCAAAACACGCCGGACATGCAAAATATCATGCTATAGTATCTCTTTGCCTTTTCTCCGTTTGTACTGAATGCTTGAATCAACATCAATACACATATACAATCACAACCCAGGACATATCGTTGCCTAGAGCAAATGGTCAATAATAACTAGCACATACGCGAATTCCATATTAGTGGTTGACTGCGTATTGTGTAAAGTGACGTAATTATTGTCCGAACAAAACATTTCCAGCTAATCAAATCCTTTACGGTGAATACAAAGTGATATTTAACGGTCGTATTATAACATGTTTACTCTATCCTGTTATAATTGCTGAATTGGATGGTGTAAAGAAAATGCAATTATGGGTGGCATCAGAGCAGCCACTATAGGGGCGGGAAGAACATGCATGCAAAGCTGATTACTTTGAAACAAGAGCTGATTAGCACACAACTGCAGCAGTAAAATGTACACAGTTACATGCATAATACAAAGCAATAGTGATGTACTTTAATATTATCAATAAATACTTATTTGCCATATAAAACCCTTACACCTACGATTATGTTTTCTCGTCAAGCAAAAGACGCATTCATTATATCTTTAAGTTCAGCATTATGAATGAAACACGTGCATTACTTCTTTATTGGGTTGTGTAAGAATTTACAGCCACTACATCTCCTTCTACATCCTCATTTAGCAGATTTTTAGCCACGTGGTTCAGATCCACCGATATTATTGTCTGCATAATAGACTCTATCGCTCTGTTTTGGATTGCAACCATGTTTGGCATGTTGCTTTGCATTTATCGTAACCTTTCCTTACATCGAGCCACTATTGTTTACATTGATAGCTCTTGCGGACAACTATCTTCATTATTTCCAGTTTTGCTTCCTTGTATGCTTTTTAACTGGTTCTTCCTATTCGAAACTACAGTCTGTCATTTATAGCCTATCATCTAGTTTATAATGGCGTTAAGCTTAAGCCCATAAACGCAGCAAAAGCAACACTGGCGACTTTTAAGTGTTATGTTTGCTTTCGTTGTCATCTTTTATCAAAATTAAAGCCACTGATGTTTAGACAAACCCATTACTGCTTCCGCGCATTAACTCCTTAGTTTCTATTTGGTATCAACCAAATTTGGTATACAGCTTTCTATTTGAGAGATGTTAGCTAATAATATTCGTCAGCATTCTTCATCATCATTTAGCTACAGGAATAACCTTGGTAACAAGAAGCTTCCGTATTTTTATTTCCCTCCTTAATAAACAATTCATTAAAATGAGCTTTAATAAAGGCACCTGGATAGTTCATTCACAGTCAATGCTGCCGATATATATAAATGAACTTCAGGCTGTATGATGTACATATAATATACAGACCTCCAACATAAACGATTCCTGAGGTTTTCATTCTTAACGAATCGCATTTATTTCTTACCTCATTTAATTACCTCATTTATGAATCGAATTTGATTCTACAGCTTAATGTTTATGCGATATTAGCAAATATCATTTGTCAGCGCTCTTCAGTATTGCTTAGATGAGTGAAAATAGCAATGGTAAGCAAACATACCCAAATCCTTTTCCATTTTACTATATCTCTACTATTCAATATCAACCAAATCTCGTTAGTACTCAGGTGCAATCCATCGTGGTCAACCTTAATAAAAGCACCTGAAGCATAGTTTGCGAATACTTATAATTTCTTGTGGTATTGTGCAGATAAAAGATAAAGGCTTCCAGGAAGAAAGAACAAAACGATCTCAATTGTGAATTTTTGAACATATGGACAGATAGGTGTGACAAGTGAATATTCGTAAATTATTTACTAAGGGCAAATGGAAAAAAAGCAGTTGATCAGCCCTGTCCTCTATCCTTTGAAATAAGTCACAAGATTTACCTAAATTATGTATGCAGTCGGACACGTAATGCATACTAAACAAGTTTAATTGTCATCAATGTCCGATTTAAGCAATATTACTTGCAAACATTATAGTAGTATTATACATTCTTCTAAGGATACTCTTTCTTATCAGGGAAGTGAAATCTGAAGTAGCTGCAGGTAAGCAACAGAGAGTTGAATATGTTTCAGTTTCTCTAACAGCAGTCTGTGAGTTTATTTGTATTGTGTTTCACGCGACACTGCATCTTGAAATACAAATATTACTGCAAAACTTACTCAATATATTTAGTATTCTTAGTATGTCTTGGTCAATTCAAACATACACTCATAGATTCTACATCTGTCACAAAGCGTAGTGTACACATCGATTAAGTAAATGAGAATGAGCTTTACATTTTGTAGATGTTAATGGATACGACGCTTCAGTGCGAGTTCTAACGACGTTGCCTATTTAAAGGAAGCTGGCACGTATCTAACAATAATAATCATATTGGCAAAGATAATGTTTTGCAAATCATAAAAATACGTTTACTAGATTGCTAGTGAGAAATATGCTGTCAATAGTTATGTTAAAAATGATTACATTAAAAAATTAATTAAATACGTATCAGATATTAGAAACATAAGCAATGCTTAATGTATGGCCCATGTAATCAATAATCTTGCATTTGTGAAAACAAACCATATTCTCAGAAGCAAACGTTCTTATTCCTCTGATAAAAGGGACCCATTTAAGAAAATATGTTAGCGGCGAGTTCTAATATTTACTTGTACCCTTGCTAATAAATAATTCAGGTTCTCCGCTATTGTTATATCTGCAAGATGGTGCAAGACCTGAAAGACGATCAGACAGATTTACAGTGAATATTGAACACGAAGTTTACCTTTCAGTTTTAGAGTTGTGATAATATCCATCAAATGCAACATGATTATTACATATCGTATGAATTTGAATAAATGCAAGAAACAAAATTTGGACACAGAAACGTTCCGAAAACTGCAAGAGGGATTTAGAAATGTTGGCACTGACATTAAAACATTAATTCACTCTAAGTAGCAGAGTTTGTTTGTAGGAAAGAAGTAGGAAAATTGTAATTGAAATCATTCTGCGGCTTATATCTTTTCATTTCATAAACATTCTTTTAAAAAATAAGAAAATGCATATCGATCTTAATCAACAACTTAAACATGTTTGTAGTGCTCTTACTTAAACACAAGGACTCTTCCTTATTTACGGTGCTATCGATAGCTATGCATAGCATGTTATCCCTGTCTGGTTATAATTTGGCTTCTGAAAGACAAACATTACCGACATCCATTATATCAGATACCACATTAACTGTCATAAATACCTCATCCTTATAACTGTAGCAAATCATTATCGAGGACATTGAATTCAACAAAGGTTTCGAGATGACCCATATATTAAAACAACCTTGAAACATCTTAATTACCAGCATCTCCATCATCATTAAATGTTTTATTGTCCCTGATTGCAGGTTGCCTCAAGATCTTGTTTTCAAATATTCCTTTAAGAAGGGTGATGAGTTTCAAATAAATTTAATCTGCACCTTTAAAGTGATGAAACCATGAATGAACTTCGTTGTCAGCATTCAACCGCATCATTTATGGACGTTAAAGGCCGTCCTGGCTTGTCCTCATAAAGTCTACTTTCCATAGCACACATTGTGGCAAACATTATTCGATTTCTTTCAAATTTATCACAAAATAAAAAGGTCGTTAAAGAAGTTCGACCTTACATTTTTTCATTTGCAATATTTTTTACCTCAAGACACGCAGTAATTTCTGAACTCACTGCCACCTTCAATGTTTGTTTCCTGAAAAAAAAATGGTTTCGTACAAATTAATTTCATGATCTTGGTCCTTATAAAATAAAGATCTCCTCAGATTAGTGCATTTAAAATTAAACTAAGTGTTCAATTCTTGAGTACATTTCTCGAAACTCAAGTTTCAAAATAGACTAAAACAATATATTAATAACATTTTAAATTAATAACATTTTAAAATAAAAAGCCTATCTTTGCAATATTTTCAGGTTGTTTCTCTGATTTACGAAAGATATTCATCCACCCATAAATACGGGACCAACCATTCAACGCTTATGCAATGGAGGTTTCGAAAAGTTGTTCGAAAATACAATTACGTGTCAAAAGGATCCTCTGAAATGTTGCTTTGATTTAACAATAGACCTATGTTTCTTATTTAATTGAAATAAATCTTGAATCTCAAGTTTGAGGTAAATAGATTATAATCACAATATGATTCGAAAGAAAATAATAGCGTTCCTTACAAGAAAATTAAATAAAGCTACCAAAAACTTCATTAGTTCAGACACAGTTGCTTCTTCAATGCGCATTCCCTTGTTCTGCATAGACTGTATTAGTGATAAGAGTAGTAGACTAAAATGAGGATCGTAAACCAAAAGAGGATCCTAGACAAGAAACCTCCACCCCCTCCCAAATTTTGGATAGGTCGAAAGAGGTTCCCGAACCTTAGATAAATTTCTATTTAAATAATAAGTTAATACTATATAATGTACCATTATAATCTAGTACGACATGTCGGATTTGATCTAACAAACAGATTTTTTTTAAAGATTTAATTCAATCACATCAGCTTCAAGCTATACTGGTATAAAATCTAAAATAATAAACGATTGTATTAAAAAAGTTGGCTATAATTTATCGAGCAAGTATGGATCAGCATGGTTATTCGCAACTGAAAATGACGGACGAATAAGAGCTTGGGCAGATGATCCAATGACATTTATTGACAACATGGTTGATGCTTCATTTGATAATGATATTTCTAAACATCTACTACTATAAAAATCTGTTTTAACCAATAAAAATAAAAATAATAGTCCTCAGAGGATTGTTGTTTTAGACGGCACTAACTCATCATTATAGCATAATTACAGCATTATATATGAGGACTTCACAACACATAATGTTAATCATAAATTTAATTAAGGACGGCTCAGTTACATAAAACATAATTAAGGACGGCACATACAAACGGGGGGCCTTATCTATGTCCAACAGATTTTGTACACTCTTCCCCCCCCCCAATCAACCGCAAAAATGCACCCACCACGTGGTGACATGGTGGGAGAGTGTATTTATTCTGCTTAATTTCGAGGGTTTCTCCGGAAACCCCATCTTTTATAAAAATTGACATTCCAGAGCCTACCCGTCCATTACGTCTGTTACGGGAACTTCATATTCGTCCGTCATTTTCAGTTGCGAATAACCATACTGATCCATACTTGCTCGATAAATGATAATCAACTTTTTAAATACAATCGCTTATCATTTTAGGTTTTATACCAGTATAGCTTGAAACTGATTTAAATGAATTAAATCTTTTAAAAAAATCTGTTTGTTATATCAAATCCGAGATATCGGACTGGATTATAATGTTAGATAATATATTAATATTTTATTGTTTAAATAGAAATAAATCTAATTTTCTGGAACCTCTGTCCACCTATCCAAAATTTGGGAGGGGGTGGGGGTTTCTGGTCTAGGATACTCTTTTGGTTTAGGATCCTCATCTTGGTATATTACTATAAGATATCTCGGTTCAGTTGATGCATAATGGCACCCGTTTGACTTCTTGTTACCGCAGTATCACTACTTCTCCTGGATAAATGGTCATATTGATATTGTGCTTTTCCATACAGTGTCTTACAATACATGTTTGCTATTGAATGGAAATAGTGTTATCATTAATGTACCACAAGCGAAGTCACAATGACAATACTTTGTTGATGTCTTCTTAGTCAAAACCTATCTTCATATTCCGAGAATGAGGAAAAGACTTTAATATTCAGGATGAGGATGCATGCTGCTTCAAAATAGCTTAGAAAAGTCCTGAATGTATCAAGCGTATAACAAAGAAAACATTTGTATACATGCAGATCAGTGTCTATCCATCAGTATGATACCATTTTCAATGTTGGACAACAACGTTAGTAGCCCAGTATATACAGTTACCAAACTGTTTGGATGGCGAGCACTCGGTTTAATAATCACTGCCATTGATCTGATAGTTAGAATTTCAAAGTCCAAGGTCACGGTTACGAAAAAGGAAAATTATCCTTGTACAATAACTCGTGTGTCCCACAGCGAACAGTTTTCAAATGTTTGGCATATTTTGGTTAAGGAAGAAACCCTTCTCGAGTTCAGGGTCAAATGTCTGGCCACTGTGACTCGAAAATAGAAATAGGATTTGCTTAAGTACTTACGGTTCAGTGCCATCTACGGTTGCCAAGATATTGTAGATGGCATGTGCTCAAGGTCAATGTTAAAGAATTATAATTGAGTTTGAACAATGACGTTAATTTTATATAACATTCCTCTTCCCAAACTTGGTGAATACCCCATAATTTGGCTATGGAAAACGGTTAGTGTTATTAATGTAATGTTACATTGCTAAAATTGAAAGTCACTGAGAGAACAAATATGGCTTCTATAAAATAATATTAGTTCCACATGAGAGACCTAGACCTAAATATTGTTGAAGGCTTGCATAGAGGGTAAGAAAGAGAGCAACTGATTCTTACATAAAGCTGAAAGGTCCAGGCCACATTGAAAGAGAATAATTGATTTCTACCCAAAGCCCTCAGGTATGTACATCGAGGTCTCTGTTACATGAGGCGCAACGTATAGCTCTTGGCAGCTTTATTTTAAACAGTGTGTGTTGACTAGTTAATTGCAATATGAGTTACATAATAAGAATTGAAATATCTAGATGCACCATAGTGTGAACATTGATAGTGCAGACTCCAATAAAAAATATATTATACACCAGGAAGTATTTTAACACAAATTTGACATGAAAACATTGAATTAAGTTAATTAGGCAATGTGCTTACACACATATGCATTGTGTATATCTTGGCTAGGAATCCTTCAGGACACAATGGCATTTGCATCTAACATATGTTGGAGAAATTGAAAACATTGTACATCCGGGTGTTGCTTTTCTACGTTCAGTGTATAGATTTAACCAATTGGACCAATAATACGATGTGAAAGGACCGAGTTTGAAAAAGACGAGCGATCTGAGAGAAAAACATGACTTATGTTTCTTTTCTTTTCTTTAATGGATTGTATTTATTATATGCAATGTGAATGAAGAACATCTGAATCAGACCCTTATCCAGCAACATTCATATAGACATGCACTGAGTGCACATAAAAATGCCATGTTAAACTATGCTGCATACACATTTCTGTAACATTTGGACAAGAGATTGACATTCCATTACACAATATTTAACTCTTCATAGTTTACGTAATCAAAGCAGTTTACTAAGGCCTAGGGTAGTTCAGTTTTTCTTTTTAGGATACTCACATTACTGCCAGCATAGTCTCATAGATTTTAATAATTGAACAAAACTATTTCTAGTTATTATTTCATCAGACTGACATTTAAACCTAACATTTTATCACAACTTCGACACCTTCCTTCCTTGCGACTTGGAAAGTTCAGAATGCAGATGTTTCTAAATTCTAATTGTTTGGCCTCAATGAACAGGTAACATAAATGATGACATACAGAGGGACGGACAAACAATAGCACCTGGAGATATTCTGAACCTTATCTAGACCGCGTAAAAATAGGTAAAATTTCTCGGCAGCCATGTTGCATTCAGTTCGAAAGTCACGTGCTATCTGGTGCTTGAGACATATATCATGCAGAAGTGAGTTCAGGTCAGATTTAGAGATTACGTTTATCTCTTGAATCTTGTAGATTAAAGACAATGAACAAAGTACTTTTTATCATGAAACAAAAGTGATATCATTATTATTACCTTTAATGCTATTCTGACTTTTAGATTTGTTAAAAGGGAAGAAGATGACATGATTGGATAAAATTTTAAAGACTCATTTGCATGTGTGTGGAACAACTAGCACTGACATTCCCTTTTAAGTGAAAATACAGTTATAAAGCCATCATAACAGTCTGCTGTTTTATCTCTCTCTCTCTCTCTCTCTCT